>OX419599.1:3566597-3784188 GCA_948473455.1 Teleiodes luculella | reverse complement strand
TCCGCCCCAATTTCAAATTCGAATAATTCATTTCATTTATCCGAATATTCGAATAGTATTTAAAGTATATAGGCACTAATGTTTTTTTTAAATAATTTAATAACAACATCCCTGCCGTGTCTCTCGCACGTTGTCCCATTATTGTGGGTTGCCGCTGATGATAAAACTGACAGATCATGGCTCATTTTGAGAAAGAAAAGGCATCTATTTGCTAATATCTTCGCAGATTGGCTGCTATAAGCAAGATACCACATAATATATATTCTTCTTTGCGACTCTGCCACGCCAGAGGTTTGCATCAAGCAGAGAAATGTACTCAAAGTCTTTTGTTTGTGCCCTAGGCGTGAACAACGCCAACGGTCCTCCCTGATGGAGAAACTTATAGAGAAACTGCGCACCCGAGTTGTATTTAGTATTGACACGCTTGCATCGCCTCTTTCTGTCATCTGGAGTGGTTTCTAAGTCATAGAAGCCTGCTAATGCCTCCATAATTTCTAAAGTTATGAAATGAGTAGGTACCGAATCAGAAGCTCCTAGCATACCTTCTTCAATCTTCACACCTTCTAAACAGTTTTCTTAGTGACCAGCAGTAAGGTTTTCGCAAAGGTCGTTTACTGGAAATTTCCACCTATGGAGCACTGCCACCGAGAGACACAGCAAAGCCATTGCTATGCTTATGGACATCTGCTGCAAAAAAACATGGCTTCCTTTTTTAGGTTCGGTGGCGCTTCACACCGGAACAGTTGCTCCATTGGTTTGGTACCAAGCGGTAGTTCAATTTGTATGGAGTACTGCTGTCATCCATTGGGATTGTTCTGCCAAGTATCAGCTAAATGCATTAGACTCTGTGGATTGTACAGCCAAGATCGAGATGATCTCTAGCTCATTGGCGACGATCAGCAAGTAAAATCCAAGCTTCAAAGCTTAGAGGATCGACGCATAGTTGCCAGCCTTTTGGTGTTTTACAAGGTGTATGTTCCTAGGCCCTCTATAGTTTTACCTCCCATTTGGTTACCGGAGTACTACACCACGCCATCCAGCAAAAAATATATCTATGATTACGATTTGAGTGGTGAGGGAAAGGTATCTAAATACCCAAAGACCACTATGACCCAAGGTGGATCTATTGTAGTCAGCCCTCGTTGGCCTCTTTCAAACCTACAGCTTTGAAGAAGCTGACGGTTTTGGTGGGATTTAGGGTTCGGGCTTCTTGGGGGGCAAGCTTGTGCGCACCCAGCACTCGACTCCTTTTGTTGACGAGAGCATCACTTTCACAGAGGACGTGAATAGGAGTTTCCTCTTCGTCTGCACAGAATCTACAGTAAGGGTTTTCTGATAAACCCATTCTGTTCATGTGCTTGTTGAGTTTACAATGCCCAGTAAGGGCCATAATGAGTAGACGAATGCTCAACCGGTACAGTTTTAGTATCTCGGTTCTTGGGAGGAATACACACTTGTTTAAATTCGCCTAAATTTGCACAAAACGCATTAATAAATATTAAAACTAGTTAAAATACTTGTTTTTACATGAAAATAATTATACTAAAATCAAACAAAATCCCTGTCTAGTTACTCTTGTTTGTCTTGAATTAATATTGCATTTTTTTGATATTTTCAGTAAATGTTTAAAAAAATATTCGAATATCCGGATATTCGAATATTTAGCACTAGAAATATTCATTTTATTCGAATAGTGAAATCGAACGAATATTGCAAACCCTAGGTAGGACATATGATCGTATATTTAAATAAATCCATATTATCAGTAATGTCTAATCAATGCAATCATGAAAAAACTGTCACTAGCGTCTCGGAATTCGGGAGCCTGTTGTATTTCCTAATGTTTATAGTCCTAAAGTCGATTATCCGAACATCATTTTCCTAATATTCGATTGTTCTAATGCTCGATCATCCTAAATATTGATTATCCTACCGTAATACTTGTCCTAATATTCTTTAGTCCTAATATTAATGTCACTAAAGTTTTAAATTCCTAATTTTGATCCTCCTCTCTTATATACTCGTATCTAAAAAATCCTCGGTAGGTTGAATAGTAATAAAAATCTTATTATTTCTCAATTCACACGCTCGTATACATTACCGTTTACATTGAACTTTAATTGTAATAGGGAAGTGTCCTCGGAAAAAAGTAATCGATTCTAATTAATCCCTTTGTTAGATTATCGAAAAAAAATTAACAAGTATTTTTTTTTTTCAATTTGACGAAGATTTACCGAATCAAAATGTATGAGAAGGGTACTATGACGTCACTTGTTTCGTACAATTTGTATGGCGGCGTGTCGTTACTGGAAATTTCAAAGTGCTGTATCGTCGGCATTTTTCGTTTACCAGACGAAAAAAAAAATACGTGTACATTATTTTTTGTAATCTAACTGACGGACTAATTAGATTTTTTTAGGACACTTCCTCATTGTCTCTTAATTATTTTGAACACTTAATAATAGTTATTATTCGACATTATGTATGAGCAACCAACCAAAATTTTAACAGCGAGTTTTATCTTTGTGGCTGGCCAAAATAACGCCAAAAGTTGTCATGTATAATTTGCTAACTTGTTTTTGCTAGTTTTTTTTATTTATTTAGGACTATACGTTTTAGGAATATAAAGGATTATAACTATGGACATTAGGGCTTACCATCATTAGGATGAAAAAAAATAGGGCATTGAACAGTAGGAGTTAAAAAAATAGGACTAATCGATATTTAGGACTAAAATGCGAAGGAAAATAAAAAGTAGGATAAAAAATTTTAGGGAATACAATAGAGAACCTCGGAATTCATTTGTCTCAGTAATATTATCTTCGTTGGTATATGACCAACTATTATACAATTTGCATAGTGCAGGAGGAGTATTTCACTAATTACGCTATGTTGGTGGTGCACTATTTATTGGCATTTATTATATTTTATTTATTTATGAAAAACATACAGTTTTTATTTCTTATATAACAACAAGATCAAAATACATCACATTAGACAATTCAGTTTTCAATTAAAGTTATACATGGCATTGAGCAAACTAACAATATTAGGTAAAATGTACGAGTAAAACTAAATGGAAACTAATAACAGTTATAAAAAGAAGTTAAATGTTCTTACTAACTTAATTTATGGCTGTGATTTGATGCTGGATACAAATTTGGAATTTTTTAAATGAAATATGACAACTTCTTTGAACTTGATGTTATATAAATTACAAGTTCGTCTAATAAAGCGGTTTTTGGCGTATTAGTACGTGACCATGGCAATGCGAATGTTGGTCAAACTGATGACCGTAGGTCGTGATCTGAGTTCTCGACGCTCTTCCAAGCTTTGTAGCAAATTAAGAGGAACATGATTGAATTTATATCTTATATGTTTAAGAAACTAATTTTGAATTCGTTCTAATGCAGTTTTTTAAACATCGTATAGGTCCCATATCGTTGAAGCGATATAGAACCAGCAACGTTTCTACTTTTTTTTAATTCCGAACTGTCTAAAAACGAAGCTTAGCATTCTGTAGGCTCTGGATACAATATTTCAAATGTGTATGTGATCTGAATAATATTTGATCATCATTAATTAATTGCTCCCGTTACATCACTTTCCATGACACCGCTCATTATCCTCTTCCTTCGGCCTTATTTTGTGTCTTATACTTTAAGTAACTTTTGTAATTTTTGTGTGAAATCCGTTTTTTTTTATTATGCACTAATTAGGTCCTTGAGTCCTTCATGTATTATTGGTAGTCCAAGAGATTCAAATCAACTCATAGTTAATATATAAAAGCAATATTGAATAATTGTAATTGTTCTGTCGCCAAAAGTCAAGGAGAGTTCTGAATAATATTTGATCATCATTAATTAATTGCTCCCGTTACCTACATCACTTTCCATGACACCGCTCATTATCCTCTTCCTTCGGCCTTATTTTGTGTCTTATACTTTAAGTAACTTTTGTAATTTTTGTGTGAAATCCGTTTTTTTTTATTATGCACTAATTAGGTCCTTGAGTCCTTCATGTATTATTGGTAGTCCAAGAGATTCAAATCAACTCATAGTTAATATATAAAAGCAATATTGAATAATTGTAATTGTTCTGTCGCCAATTGTTCTGTAATAATCAATAGAGCATGGGCACGACAGTATGACGGACGTAGCTAGCGGGCGACTTTGTTAATCCCGATTATAATTTGCAAAATTGTTATATAATGATTCTACGTTGTATTTAAATAATTTATTCGAGTTTATTTTTGTGTAGTAAAAAAAATATTGTAATAAATAAACAAACAGGTATGTTTGCTGTCATTGGTAACAACTGTCAGTAACACAATCTCAATTTCAATCCAAAATTCAAAATTCAAAATTATTTATTGCGTACCACATGGTGGAAAAGGATATTACATAGTTTTACAACATTTTAGAGTAACACATATGGACCCGGCAGGGCACAGCAATATACTTAAACCTAGTTATTAATAGAAACAAAGTACAATATAATATAAAACAAACAAACAAAGTTTTATATAAGTATAGAACAAAAACAAAAGCTTAATTAAAGTTATAAATTATTAAAAGGAATTAAATATAACAGAACAAACATTATAATTTAATTGTCATCAAAGAACTCCTGCAGTGTGTAGAAGCATTTGGCTATAAGATGGTCTTTAAGTCTTTTTTTAAATGAGTTAAAATTTTCTACGTCCTGAATCTCTTTAGGAAGCTTGTTAGAAATTTTTGCTGCCATTGCTAGGGGACCAGAGCTTATAAGTTTCATTTGAGTTTCAGGCAGAGCAAGTCTAGTATGTGGTCGCAAGTTAGGAGGGCGTGAATGTTTAGGAAAGAGGTGGGGAATTTTTTTTACAAAGAGGCTTATTTCAAGGATATATATGGATGTAAGGGTAAGTATTTTATAGTTAATGAAATATGGCTTACAGCTAGTCATCGAGTCGATATTGGCAATTATCGGTATTTTTATTAATCCCAAGTACCTATTTGATCGCTCTATATAAATTACATTGATGTTAGTTCTGACCCTACCGCTAAATGTTTAACTGCTATAATTTTGCAGATTCTATCAGATTTCAATTGTTTGTCGAAATTAATAGCACAGACATACGACGGTGCCGCTACGGCGTTCAGACGTTGGTTCACCAGCAAGCAATGTCCTCTTGCTGCGTAGTCGTACGTTTGGTGTTCTGCCCACATTTAAATCTGGTTCTTTCGAAGTTCTTATATAGTTTTGGCACAAAGAAAACATTGTTTATAGAAGACTCGTATCACTGTTTATTAAGTAGTTTATTTACGTTTATTGTTCCTTTGCCACACACTTGTAACTCAGTTCTATTGCAAATACGCACTGTTAATTGAAAAGGAATTTACTCTGCGAAACATTCTCGAGCACAACACATGAACGGAGGCTCCACTGTCCAATATCCATACATATTTGCTATCAATGTTTATATTGTTATCACCGACGAACGCCGACTCATGACACAACGCTGGAATGTGGCGAAGGCCCAAGCGATGATCACCGGACGGAAGCATCCCTCCGACAGAGTCCGGTTAATGTGACAGCTTGTCGATTCAGACCTTGGAGTGACCATCGACAAGAATCTGACGATGCAGCGGCACGTGTCCAATTTAGTGGGCCAAGTAAAGGCTGCAAAAGCGAAACTGCATCCACTCCTCGATTCCCGCCTCCCCTTCGCACGAAGCTGGCGATATACAAAATGTAGTATATATGTCGGCATAGACGGTGGCGGACTATCAGAGGGGTTGATTCTAATTAAAACATTTAAGGAATTGGATGTAATGATTCCTTCGGGTAGGTCGCGTGCGCGGGCGCTGCATTTGGGCTACGGGACGGGACTGACTGACTCCCGAGCCCTAGCATGGCGTCATTGCTCTGCGCCCAAGTACTAAACTATGTTTCAGTGACTCTCAAAGTACAACAGCGGTTCTCAAGCAACCACCCCAAGACTTCATTCATGAGCTAGCCTCACGATCCAATCCTCACGATCCAATTCGGTCTAGACATTCTACATCCCGACACGGCCATCCTGCGAGACACACGTCCTCGTGTGTAAACTGTAAACTGTGCTTTGCAAAGTATTATCCGCTCGGCCAATTCTGACTATAAACTTTATTAGATTGAACAGTTTTTAATCCCTGCCAGATAAATTCAGTTACAGTAAGAGCGATGAAGTACCATTACAGTCACAATCACCGTGACAACAGTAGTCGTAAACAAAAACTTTCAAAGTCTCAAACGTAAGGTATCTTATTCGTGATCTATGGCTATCTATCACATAGCCTCATACAATAGCCATATTTTCTGGACTCACCAAGTCAATTCCATGACTCCATAAAATGGAACTCAGAACCTCACTTTCAGTTTTCAAATTTCTCATAATCATAGCCTCTAACTTCAATGGTACTTTATCCTCCAACAAAACACACGACTCTATAAATATGCCTCAGTCTTTTACTCAACACATCAATGCCTTTAGTACAATTTCTTGGTGATCTTCCATGATTAATCCGTTCATCATTTTAGAATTCAAGAAACCTTTGACTCAGAGCACTCACATCTATAACATAAAAATATGATTTTAAATTATAACTTCTGTGTGTGACCAATAAAGCTCTAAAATGTCTCGTAAACAGTTTTCGTCAGTTAAAATAGCATTCATTAAACTCGGCTGTTACCAGGGACCATGGGAGACACGCACCGGGGAATATACGGCCGCCTCAGGACACGGGGCATTCTCTCGCCCCCCATCCCCAGTGAATGCTCTCCCTTCTGGGGAATATGCGGCCGACTCAAGGCACGGGGTATTCTCTCGCCCCCCATCCCCAGGGAATGCTCTCCCTTCTGGGGAATATACGGTCGACTCAGGACACGGGGCTAAACCTAGCTATCACCCCTCCATCCCCAGAAAACGCATTCCACCTTGGAACTACGCCTCGATCGTCTGGTAACCTGCTCCAAGGTAACCGAAATACCAAACTCCCACTGACTACTCAGAGTAGATCCAGATTTCTCTCAGGCTACGACTACCAAATGGAGCAAAACCAAAACTCAATGCCGCTATTCAACTCTCAATGGGAAAGTCAAAGTCAAAGTATTTCACTTAGTAAAGTTAAGTCAGTTGCATGTTCTTTACTGGCCAGTTCAAACTCAGTGAAACGAAACTGATACATCATTATTTAAATATTGCTCGTCAAAGTTTTCTTGTTCCTTAGATATTTTCAGTTTAGGCATATTTCTAGACGCGTTATAGATCGAATCTATAGCCATGCTATCTTTACTTTGTGTTGGCGGCGTGGCTCAATTTTTAGTTTAGTATATTTAATCTTTATTTTGTTTTATTTATTGTATTTATTTATTTTCACTTTGTTTTACTGATTATTTTTACTATTCCAATAAACACATCACATCATATTTTAAACACATCACACGAAACACTGCACACATTACATAGGTACGATACGAGTACAATACTCGTACAAACAATACAATTTCTGGATAATCTGCCTGCCTGTATAAGCTCTTCACGTGTAAGTGGCACAAAAATGATAAGAACGTCTAGATTTTTCTTTCTTTAAAAAAATCAATTTTCTAAGTACCCGCGTTCATCTCCTGGATGAGGGCTGAAAATCAGTGTTGCCTCCTGGGCAAGTACATCGCTGAGCCTTGACCCTTCTGCATTGCAGCACACACATGTACATGTCTATCTGTATGTTTTTTTTTTATGTATGTGTAATTTTATTCTTTGTTTTGAATGTTAATTGTGTGACATGTCTATGTGTGTTTTGTATGAAGCAATAAACGTTTTACTTACTTACTTACTTACTTTTCTTTACATCATTACAAAACATCATAAAAAGCATAGTAAGATAGGTACACAAAATTCACTTCGACCACGGATGCACAAATAGTCAGCCTTATTTGCTACTTAGCAACTTTATCAAGGCAACTTTTGTCTAGATTGTCATTCTTACAAATCTCCATAACTTTTCAAACACTTCAACAATATAAATTTAGTAAAACTTTATTTAATAAAACTTTATTTTTTAATTTAGTATCATCAAGTAATTTAAAATCACCAATTTTGATAGAACTTGCATCTCATAACAGCGCCTTTTACTAAGGTAAGTTCTACAAGGCCTCAAATTTACTGCGGCTACTTTGCAATCCAAGTTTTACCAGGTTCTAGTCTGGTTACCTAATTTTGGAATACCTAGGTTCCATTAATTCACTTTGCTCTTTGTCTTGTCTATACTTTACTCATATCTGTTCTTTGAAGCATGCAGCACTATTAAATTCGTTACAGGAAATCCATGTGAGCCGTTTGTTATTTGTGCTATTATCAACTTGCTTCATAATCAAAAGAGGAGCCGGCCAACAACACCCACGTAGAGCTCCACAATTATTTTTTAATGTAACACTTTAATGGGTAACATAGAACATCCCGTTACATTAAGCTTTCGGTCAAACAAAGAGTGTCGTGTTGAACCGCTCTGATTTCAGTCCGCCACTACGCCGCACCGCCTAAGTTTGTTTATTTTAATAAGAAACGACCTCCCGGACGCCTATTACAGTTAAGATAAGGAATGCGTCCCAGGTACTAACATCTCAATAAAGTTCAACATACAAGGTATATTGTAAGTCAGTCATGATTACCAAAATAAAGGCAATGCCATAATCTAGCTGAAATCAAACAAAGAAGTTTAGACAATCTATGAGTTCCAATATAATCACGGTTAATAGCAACCGAAGTTCATAGAGAACATTCTAGGCAGTTGCTTGCTTATAGTGTGGGTCTCAAGGCCAATTCACCCCACAAACCCCGGAAGCGAAACCATTGAGCCGCCCAAGGCTTGCACAATGATCACATCCGCAGACAGTCGCCGGTACTAGCGGCACGAAACCATCTCTCATCCCGCACATCCAGACGATCCGCAACGTCCGAATCAAAATGGGCAAAGTCCCACAATGCGACGTATTTCCGTTCAACAAGTGCCCCACCGGGACTCGAACCCGGCAGCTCCGCAACACGAGGCCAGCCCTCAACCACTCGGCCAACGGATGCCGTTCTCAGCTATAAACACATTATTCAAACCTCTATAAAGCTTTCGTTAACTTTTTTTTTTCACACCGAGTGCAGCAGCGGCTAGCACTTAAAAAGGAAGACCCCTTTTTGTAACATCTCAGTTTTTGTGCAGTGTTAAAATAAGGTAATAAAGTTAAACACTTAACAGCTGATGACGTATGCCATAACGTGATAGCTACAGCATTCTTGTACCTTTTGTTGAACATAGAATTATGCACCTCTATCGCATGTTATGGGTTCAATTACAATGGTTAACAAGGTAGCCAAATGACTAGATATTGTTAAATAATTTCCATAACTGAATGTCTTTCAATTATACAGCATGACAATGGATACTTTGATTTTAGTTATTAATTAGCCCATCAATCTAAACCTAAAGTATGTGATTTTTTAATTAGGTACGGTACTTAGTTATTGATCAATTCCATTCTATGTGAAATGTACAAAACAAACACACTCTGATTGTTATTCTGACCTTCCTTTTTAATACCCAAAGGTTGACTGGAAGGAATCACCTATGGAATAAGTCTGCCTTTGCTAGTGCCATATGCTAACCATTCTGTTACTTTCGTGCAATAATGTGCTACGAACAAACAAAATATAATAATCACTGGATCCATTCAAATTAAATAGAAAGTATATTAGCAATAATTGCCAAAGCTTTCTTAAATTTCATTCAAGTTATTAACTTAACACGTATCAAAAGAATCTTAAAAACCCATATTGAATAATATCAAAATTAAATCAAAGTAACGAAAACATAACCAAAGTTATTCTTTATAACACCATGTAACCAATTTTACCGAATTCTATTTATCCATCAACCTTCAAACTCAAAGTGGCATTCAGAATTCTTTATCTGAATTTTAAAAATTCGGTATCTTATTCAAAAATATTATAATCAAAACGATCTGGCCTGATTTATGTGGTCTCTGCTATCCCGCACGTCACTGCCGAGCCGCTTTGCGCCTCACACTTGTACCACACACTGAATTTAGACTAGATTTTTCACTTCCACAAAATTAAACATAAAATGCCCATATGCTATGGATACTCTATCCCACTTCTGATGTCGGCATAGACGGTGGCGGACTATCAGAGGGGTTGATTCTAATTAAAACATTTAAGGAATTGGATGTAATGATTCCTTCGGGTAGGTCGCGTGCGCGGGCGCTGCATTTGGGCTACGGGACGGGACTGACTGACTCCCGAGCCCTAGCATGGCGTCATTGCTCTGCGCCCAAGTACTAAACTATGTTTCAGTGACTCTCAAAGTACAACAGCGGTTCTCAAGCAACCACCCCAAGACTTCATTCATGAGCTAGCCTCACGATCCAATTCGGTCTAGACATTCTACATCCCGACATATATATATACGGTCTAGACTAGACTGACCTACGCCGCACCGGCCTGGTATGCGCTGGCCAAAGAAGCAATACGACGACGTCCCCCCCCAGCCCAGAAAGACCTTACGTGAAGGACAATTGTGAGCGCCCCACGCTTAGTGCGAAACTCTACCATCCAGCGGGACCTAGACTAGAGCACGAGGATTTGGACGCCTTCATCACTCGCCTGGCAGAAACCATATTCCAAAGAGCGGACATTCGCGTGATTGCCCCACTACACAGCCGCCCACCAGACACAAGGTCCAAGGCTCTCCCCAGGGAGCTCTTACTGGCGAGAAGCGCCGAGGAAGAGAGCACTGCATCTTAGATTCTGAGCACCACAACCCAATGATGGCCACAGTTCAACCATCCAAAGATGGCAACATCGGTCATGCCGATCCCTTAATTACCGGGTCTTCAGGTGAGGCCCGCGAAGAAGACCCCCGCAAGAGCCGCAAAGCTGACGCAGGATCCCTTCTCTCCCACTAGAGAGAGAGTGAGAAGACTGCTAGTAGCTTCACTCGATCGCCACCCTCGACCTGGAACGCGTCGTTTCATTTCATCAATATGTAAATATTTAACTTCTTTGAAATTTCAGGCTTCAAGAATATGATATCTTCTTTGGGGAAATAGTGAACAACCCTTAATTTGCATACAAAATTCAAGCTCCTAAAGAGAAATTATTTCGCGGTGTAAATACTAACATTTCCTAACCAGTCCTTGATGAAAAGGACTTAAAAACATGTTGCCGCTGTGCTATACGGCATGATTGATTTCATTAATAACAAAATTTTAATGTGCGCTCAAACTGAACATCCACGCTGCAAACTTTCCATCACCCTAGAAAATTTTGTAAATCCTTGCAAAAGCGGAAGAATTAAAATTAAAGGACAGAGATATAAATTTTAAAGAAATGCCTATTGTGCAAATTTTCAAGGCAGCTGGTGAAAGGGCACTGTTCTTAGATCATGATTATTTTGAAAAAGCCCATGAATAATTGTAATAATAATAATATTGCAATATTTCTATCTCTTGTACGCGTATCTAGGTTTATTTGATTACTTTCATTAAAGAAAGTCGGCAAGTTTATCTTAACACCATTATGATAAAAAAATATCGTACATTGAGTCCTTTGTAATCAAACTTGTTAAGAATTGAACTTCTTTGAATTATTTGCCGATCGGATGCAGAACCACCATAACAAGGGGAAATGTACGTTATAAGACCACTTGGTGCCATACCTATAAGAAGTTTAAAGGTGGCCACAGACGGTCAGTTTTGCGCGTCAGTTCTGACTTAAAACCGCGGCGTCGCTCCAAAATTTGATCGTCTGTGCCGAATCGCCACGCTAGAGTTTTAACTGACGGCGCGCCACGGAAATTTTCCGGGGCTACCATAATCCAGCGCGGCGCTGGGCGGCGCGTCGCGCCAAACTGACCGTCTGTGTGGAATCGTCACTCCAATCGCGCCAGTTCGCTCGCAGCAGCCGCTCGAGCATGTCGTTCGTTATATAGGTGGAAGTAAGTATTGTTTGTTTCTGAAATGGCGACGTCATCGACATTAGTATACCATCCTCTGGACGTGCCGTAGTGGCAGAATTTATTGAAAAATACAAGCAATGTGAATGTCTTTGGAAAGCAACAGACAAAAATTATAAAAATAAACAACTTAGACAAAAAGCTCTAGAAGAAATTATTCCTATTTTGAAAAAAAAATCCTATTTTGCGTGCGCATCATAGCTCGTCCGAACGAAAACTGAAGAGCCGGTTTTACGCCAGTCTGTGGGGAATTCCAGTTGGCCTAAAACCAGACGTAAGACTGTGGAGCGACGCCACAGTTTTATGTCTCGACTGACGCGAAAAACTGACCGTCTGTGCCCAGCTTAATTTAATAGTATTTCTGTTTTTGTAAGACAAAAAGGTTATATACTGCGTTGTTGAACGACGAGGTTTTTTAATAGGGCATTCAGTTGCATCTATTATGACTCTAGTTTTTGGATATTTATCATAAAAATCTAATGGCATATCCACAAATCAATAGTACGTCATTGTATGGCCATAAACCGTATTCATGTGATGAACATATTTGTTACTTGTTAAGTTGTAGTATTTTAAGTCATAGCTATGTCCTCAAACTCTCTGTGTCTTCTAAGAATTAACAATGTCATACAAAATTGTTCTAAGGCATCAAGGTGATCTGGAGGCGTTTCATAAAAATAGTTTAGACGGTTCACAGCATTTCCTAAACTAAGAAATACACACATCAAATTGATCAATTTTTGTAATTATGAACACTTAAAAAAGGAATTTGTCCGCAAGGTGTACAACTTTTAAAGATGTTGCAGAATTTTGAAAGTTGTTATATACAATTTCTTCATGCCTTACCTCATCATCGTCACTTATTTCTATGTAATTTGCTACATCTTAATTACATCCTGTGAATCAGTCATCTTCTAAAGGCACTTGTCTTTTATTGCTACCGTGTACACACAATGGATCTTGAATGGGATCGTCGATATGGTGTCATTAAATTGGGTAGATCCAGTACAAATTGTATGGGCATGTCTGCAACTAATAACTTTTTTAACTAACTTAGTTATTTATAAACAGCAATGTTTTAATTCCTTGACACGTGTTACCACAGGACCAGCCAACCCTAAACCCTAATGGATAAAAAAATATGCTCCTAAGTTCAACACTGCGCACTGCGCTTAGTCCAAATACTAGCCAACTTACCATATGGGTGAGATATGATGAAATTGTCCGACTTTGGATGAACGGGGCATTGTGCCAGAGGCGGTGGGTATCCTACCGTCTACGCCATATCAATAAAACAAGACTTGCATGCAAATTAATTTATTATACGAGGGTGACCTCTCAAATATATTAATCAAATCTACCAACAGTAGTGGGAGCGGCTTCTAACTTTGTTGCACAAAGTCCAGAATTAACATCGTTGGTCGGTAATGCTTCGTGCAATGCCGTTGATAAAGAATATGCAGAAGGTTCGGATCAAGTGTCCCCTAAGAGGATCATCTCTATCACTCTTTTTAGAATGTGAGTTTAATCAAATAATATCTAAACATAATAATAATAATAATAATAATAAATAGGTAACTTTTGGTTAGTTTGTGCGTTTTTAACACCAGATTTTCATATTTCAGCACACAATAGAGAGCATAAAAAACCGGGTTCAATAAAGGAGAGTTCCTTTATTGAACCCGGCAATAGACAAAGATTAATTGCGTTTAGCAGTACTTGGAGGAGAAAGTAATAGAGGGTCCGCTGGAAAATATGGCGTTCCGGTAATGTGTCAAGCAACAGAAAAATGAAGTGCTCATTGAGTTTGAACCAAATTATAGACGAATGTTTGTGGTTGGATACATTCGTCCTCCACTCACTTCATTCTCTATGATTTGGTATTCTCAAGATGGTTGATGTTTGTGCTATAATAAAGGGTGTTACCAGACCAATCGATCGATCGTCGATCGACGGTATCGATCGATGGTAGAATGGAATAGTCGACGTCGATCGATAGTTTCCACCAGACCAATCGATCGATCGTCGATCGACGGTATCGATCGATGGTAGAATGGAATAGTCGACGTCGATCGATAGTTTCCACTAGACCAATCGATCGATCGTCGATCGACGGCATCGATCGATGGTAGAATGGAATATAATGCTTGATCAAACGCGCCGCGCTCCGACTGTTCCCCCCCGCCCGCGCGCCGCGCTTCCTACCTGGCTTGTTTGTTTGTGTTGTGTTCAGTTGTGTGAAGCTCGCGGTTGTTTCGTGACGCGCATGGCAAAATGGCGGCGACCGCGTGGACGAATGAAAGAACTTTGGAATTTATTGAGCAATACAAAAACAAACCAGTACTATGGGACATTATTCACAATGATTACCGTAATAAAATAAAACGTCATGATGCACTGCTCGAAATAGCCAACTCATTTGAAATTACTAAGGAGGAAGTGGAAAAGAAGATAAAAAATTTACAAACAACATTTTCGAAAGAAAATAAAAAAGTGAAAGATAGTTTAAGAAGCGGTGCCGGACGAGACGAAATATACCTACGTTTCTAAATGGTATGCATTTCAAGCTATGATGTTCATACAAGACAGAAATCGCCCACGATCTACTGTGTCTACAGAGGATCGTCCTCGTTCGAGCATGTCAAGTGATGTAAGTACCTACATACATATTTATATTTTTTACGGCAAATATGTTTAAGTTTAATCTGCAATTAAACAATTAGCTATACTGAACTTTTGTAGATCTTACAAAATAAAAGTATAATATTAAGCACATTAAAACATTTTCCAGTATACTCGTTTACACCAATAGATGGACTAAATTAACAGTTGCAAAAGGTGTTTTTTCCAATTGTCAACTATTGGTGTAAACGTGTTGTAATTAAAATAATAATACAATTTTACAAGTACATACTTATGACCTTTATTGATACAGATTACACAGTAGCTGTCACTTGTGTACAGAGTATTAGTCCAAAACAAAACTAGAAATGACTTATTTAAAAAATGTTACCTTTCAATAAAAGTGAAATTCACAACTAATAATCACGATAAAAAAAAATTTGCAATTAAAATTATCACAGGGAGCTACAGCACCCAGAGTAAGATTCCAAGGTTAACAATACTTGTATTGCCATGCAATCATACCATCGTTAGAACAAAAATATTCAGCGAACTCTTCTCTCACTAGTTCAGCTGGAGTTGGTATGCTGTAGAATAGTACAGATGACTGAATAACAGGCGGCTGTGTTATTTCGGAATCTGCACTCTGATTTATGTTACTTGAATAACGCAACTGTAAAGACCTATAACTCTCACAATTTCTTCTTAAATAGTTGTGAAGATAAGTCGTAGCTAACACTATGTTTTCCACATTTTTCGGCTGAAGATGAAAAGGCCTTCGAAGACAGCGAAATACTGCACTTAAAATGCCGAACGTGCTTTCTACCATACGGCGAGCCCTACTCAACCTATAATTAAAAATTCGCACCTTTGATCCTTTTCGCCCTAATTCGAGAAACGGCTTCATTAAATTTTCAGAAAGAGGAAAGGCATTGTCACCTATAAAAACATATGGTGTAAGACAACTTCTTCCAGGCAATTCACTTTCTTTTGGGATTCCTCGTAGATTCATGGAATTCAAAATAGTATTTCCAAACACACCACCGTCAGAAATACGACCTTGGCATCCAACATCGCAGTACATAAAATTGTAATTCGCATCCACTACAGCCATTAGGACAATACTGTGAACTCCCTTGTAGTTAAAGTATGTGCTCCCACTGTTAGTTGGAGCTCGCATAATTATATGCTTCCCATCTATTGCACCCAGGCAGTGGGGAAAATTCCACAGCAGGTCAAAATCTTTTGCAATGTTGAGCCATCCTTCTTCCGTGTTTGGCATCTGTAAAATAAATATATACAACGTAAATATATTGAATATGAGCTATCAGTCAGTTCATATATTTTTTAAATTATACCTATTTAAAATATATGTATATAATTTTGTTTCAGATAAATTCACAAGCATCTGAGTCAGGGATGGACGGACAGTTCCGTTGATAGTGAAGGCAGTCGTAAAAGGCGCCTCAATCCAAATGATGCCGCAATAGAAAAAACGTTGGAGATGGTTGATTCTTTGATTCGCAATAAAAGAGATGTTGATGAGTATACATTGTTTGGAGAACAAATAGCATTTAAATTGAGGACACTAAAAACGGACTACGCCCGTATTACCGTACAGCATCATATAAATAACCTAATTTACGAAGCTCAACTTGGCAAATATGACCATCCACAAACTCAAAATCAAGGCTACTACACCACGCAGTATTCTACAAATGCACAATCTTCGAATCAATCCAACCTTCCACCCACTTCTCAATACGCAAGAGATTTAACTGGATATAGCTTTTCGCTGGATAATATCAATCTTCCATCCACAAGTGAAAATAGTATAACAGTAGAGTCGTTGGATAATTTAGAAGATGTCTCATCTGAATTGCAAGAAAATTAAACGATATGTTTATATGATTACTATTTCTCTGAAAAAATTATAATAAACCTGAAATACTATGTATGTCTTATATTTTTAATTTCTTCGATACCTTTACAACTTCACTTACCTTATATATAACTTAACTTACGATTACAAGTCCAAGAATACTTACTTTTATGTAATCCCTGAGAGAACATATAAGCGCATTGCACACTTCTGGAATTATACAAGAAATACTTTGTTGTGAAATTTTAAACGTTAGCACTAAACTTTGATATGAATCACCACTGGCTAGAAATCTGAGTGTTATAAGTAACCGATTCTTAGGGGAAATTGACTGTCTGTAATTAGTATCCAATTTTGCAATTAAAGGAGCCACCATATTTAAGAGATTTTCAATATCACTGTTACTCATTCGAAAAGCATCCAAGAAACCGCTATTTAAAATGTCATTTGGATAAGATAGGCGATCTTTGGCTTTAAAAAATGGTCGCATCCAGAGTCTTCTGCGTTTGCGTCTCCGTAATAATAGTACGAGCAACATCGTACTTGCCAACAACAACGCGTCCTCTTGTGAATACATTTTGAAAGAAACTGATGGAATATTGCCGGAGTTCATCGATCAACGTCGACCGGTGCCAGTAGTCGAACAGTATCTGTCGATCAATTAAAGTTACCAGACCAGTCGATCAACATCGATCGACGTTGAACGATGCCATCGACCGGCAATCGATCGATTGGTTTGTCGAACAGTATCTGTCGATCAATTAAAGTTACTAGACCAGTCGATCAACTTCGATCGATGCCGTCGATCGACGATCGATCGATTGGTCTGGTAACACCCAAATACGTAAAACTAAGAAGACAAGGAAGAAAATAAAGAACAGTAAATTGCAATACAAAGTTTTAATTAGAAGACCTCCTCAATTAACCTCATCAGTGGTAGCAGTCCGTGATTCAAGAAAAATTTATGTGTGTGACTCGGTGGCGTGGGTTTGGACATAATGGCGTCTACAGAGAAAATTTGGAAAATAAAACAGTTCGCAGGAGAAGATTTCTCCTCATGGAAATTTCGATTAATGGCGATTTTAAGAGAAGAGGACTGCATAGATGCAGTTACTAATAAGGATTTCGGGATAAATTTGTTGAACAAAAGGAAAGAAGCAAGAGCACAAAATATAATTATAAGCTCTGTATCTGATAGCCATTTAGAATATATTCAAGACCAAACAAGCGCTTATAATATGTTAGAAGAACTTGACAACCAGTTTTCACAAAGAGGAACAAGATCGAAACTTTTTCTAAGAAGACAGTTGACAGTGTAGACACATATCAAAAGCGCCTAAGTCACATCTAACAGATTTTTGGTAAATGAAGATTTTTTGAAATTGCAACCCTTTTTTAAATATAAATCCATAAAAAGTATCCATTGTATACTTCTTAAACTAACAAGACCGAATAATGAAAAAGAAAAACCTAGTCTGTCAGAAAAAAAATAAGTTATTAAATAAATCAACTTGGACTTAGGTGTGTATGATGTAATACTGATGGACTTAGTTAAATTTGAAATAATCATTAATGGACTTGGGCAAGTTTGAAATAGAGAAATGTGACTTAGGTGAGATTGATATAAATTGATGGCCAGGGGACGGATTTAGAAAATATAAAGTAAGAAAGAAAAATTACCAAAATAAACAATTATTTTGTAGGAAAAAAATCTTTAATAGGCACGAAAATAATTAAACAAAATGGAATACTTCCTCCGGAACAGAATCGTCTTCGAAACCATCAGCAGCATCTGTGGCATCGCCAACGGGTCCAGATACCACATCTTTGAAATATTTTAATTCTTCACAATTTTGCCACTCTTCTCCGAAGTGTTTCTTTAGTAATTTAATTACGTCATTAATCTTTTCTTGCTTGATGGTGACGATGGGTTCTGTTCTATCAGGTAACAGATGCGACAACTTTTTGCCTCGTTTTGTGATGGGCAAAAGCTGGCCAGTTTCGTTTCTGTAGGATACTTCACCACGCACTAGAATTTTTCGAGATTCTTTCTCTATGATTATTCTTTTGCACTTGCTAATTTGAAAGTGCAGGCTCTGGGTGCTTTTAAGAGTATTTTTACAAGCTTCTTTCCAATCCAATACAGGAACTTGACGAACCACACGATAGATAGTCGCATTAGAAGACATTAAATCAATATACTCATCTGGATTTATAATGTTTTCTAGTCGTCGGATTTTTTTTTTCTGTTAATGCAAAAACTCTGTCTGGTGGAATGAAACTGTGGCCGGTAACTGGAAATATTAGTTCTATTTTTGAAACATCACTTTGTGAATCATATAGCCATTTTGCTACCATTCCAATCATGGTTAAGTTTTTGTTCCGGCCACCATAGCCATCGGCCACAAGCCTGACGGTTTTTTTTCCGTCTAAATTTACTAAAGTGTTCAAACAATGATAAACGCAAGATGCAATTTCATTGGAGCTTTTTGGCGCCTCATCCTCAGTCCAAACATAGGAGTACACATTTTCAGTTGTAAAGCTTGATTTGGAGTTACCCTGAACAATAGTAAAATTATATGTATAACTGGCGCGAATAGTAGGTTGTTTGATCTGGAACCCTGGGCATAGGCAAATTTTTTTGGCAGTCGAATGAGAGAATAAGCATCTCTGGATTGTCGTCCTTCAGCAGCTGAAAAAAGCATTTTGCTCTCAACTTATGGATTCTGTACTGTGCACGTATGGATTCTTTTTCAGTGTTGTTTTGAGATCTTTTCAATTTTTCCAAAAGTTGAAGACAATCAGAACAAACGTCTTGTCTGGGCGATCCAAATCCGATGTTGAAAGATGTATTAAAAACCTTTCTAAAATATGACTTCGTCAATGACAATCCGGGAGCGGCCTGATCTTCATACATCCGGTACATTTTAGAAATGTTGAGACTCGGATCCAGGTATATTCTTCGTTTTATCAATCCCCTGCAGTAATGCTGGTCCAAAGGTCTGAATTTTTTGATAAAATTCTGTGCGGATTCCAATTTCGACCTGAACGCAAATTTCTTGCGATCACCACCTCTTCTCTCTGATGCGCTAATTCCATTTTCAGCGAATCTTTTAGTGACGCCCTTTATTCTCCCCTGTTTAATGTTCAGGATACCACAGAAGGCATCAAGACAGACTGGGATTAGTTTCTTGGTCTTGTGATGGGGAATAAAAAACTTGTTAGAAAAAGCTCTTGGGTTTTTCGCATTTTTTCTTGAACGCCTTCGCTCCACTGGCGTTGTAGAAATATATTTTAAAAGAAAATTATCTTGGTCCACTTTTTTGGCACGGATATAAAACTTTTTATGGAAGCAGAAAATGGTGTTAGAAGCTAAAGTGTCACATTTGTAAGAGTCTTTTTTTTTAGTGTGCTTACATGTAGGCTTTTTAGGCAATGACTTTGCTGAGTACCTGAAAAGATAAAAAAATATTGCTTTTACTGAATTTACCAAATAACTGGATATGCCAAATTTCAACTCGATCGATTCGGGATAACTTCTATAAAATAAAGTTGCAAGATTTGACCTAAATACACACAAACAAACATTACATTCTTCCAGAGCTTTATCCAAGTTAACAAATACAGTTATATTATATAACTAGTGATCTGCCCCAGCTTCACCTGTGGTACATGCATAGCCAATAGTGAAGTAATTCTTGAAATTGTATCAGTCATTCCTGAGATCAGTGCATTCAAGCAAACAAACTCTTCAACTTTATAATATTAGTATAGATTTCTGTATTATTCATAAAGTAATAACTCTTTTTTTTATTTTTAGAATTATTCAAAAAATGTGACAAAATGACATTAACAGAACCTGTTGTAACAATTGAAAAAGCAGTCCAGTGTAATTTTATAAATAAAGTGCACATTAGGGATGCAAGCTAAGCCCCTAACAAGAGACACAGCTATATCTCCTTTCAAACCAACTGTTTTATCTAGTTACACTTCTCCTTTCAAGATTAATCCATGTTTTTGTCATGAAAAGCCATCTGGACCTGGTGCCATTAGTATAAAAAAAAGATCAACTTTATGGATGATGAAAAATCCGACAGTGATGTATCTTTATATAAAGAAAATCTTTTACAGCAAGATTCTTCATCAGTTCCAGCTACTCCATCAAAGGTGTCTGAATCCAGTAAAAGCATTGCATGCACAAATGAAGATATAAAAAAAAAAGTAATGTTTGCAGAATACTTTGCGCTTAATTGTAAAAAACCCAATGATGTATATTGGAATCCCTGTTGACTGCTATTTTTTAGTTCATTTACTACATAAACACACCCACATACCATATGAACATATATTAATGTGTTTGAAAAAAATTAAATTAAATAAGTAGTACTTTTTCTGAACTGGAAGATAATTTTGGACTATCATTATCATATTGCAGTAAATTATTCCTGAAAAATATTCCAATCATAGCTAGCTTTTTACGCCCTTTTATTGTTAACTTAAATAAACAATCTATCAGAAAGACTTCACCTATATCATTTCGACACAACTATCACAATGTAAGTTGTATTATTGATTGCCTAGAAATCGACATACAAAAGCCTTCCAAAGCCCTTTTTCAAGCATTAACTTGGTCTGATTATAAAAAAGGTAATACTGTGAAATACTTGATATCATGTACGCCTAATGGTCTCATCAATTACATTTCTCCTGGTTTTGGGGCAGAGCGAGTGATGTCACTATTGTGGAAAATTGTAACTTTCTAGATTGTCTAGATTCAGGTACCTACTGTCATATTAGCTGATAGAGGATTCAAGCACATAGAACAAACATTGAGTAAAAAAGGAATCAAACTGTTAAGGCCTCCTAGTGTAGCTTCTGGCTCAAAGTTATCTAAAGAAGAAGTACGGCAAACTAAAATTATTGCCAGTTTAAGGATTCATGTGGAGAGGGTCATAAGGCGTATAAGAGAGTTTAACATGTTAAAGCAACACTCTGTCATTAATAAAAACTTCATAAGAATACTTGATGATATTTTAGTTATATCATGTGCACTCATAAACATTCAAGACTCTCTTATAAAATAGTTCATTGTGCATTCCTCGCCCTGTCCAGGTCTAGAGTGAGAAGCTATTGCTGACTTTTTAGTGTAAACGTGTTTTTAACTACTGGCAACACCAATATTACCCACATAATTTTCAATAATATGGCACTTACCCTCGTTTTGGTGTATATTTATTTACCACTACTCGTCCACGCCGGGTGGGGGCGCGCGCGCTCACTGCAGAGCGCCGCAGCGCACCTTGCCTCATTGCGTTGTTGAATTTTGAAGTGACAACACGTGTTTTACTGGTGATTCTGTCCGACTGTATATCAATACCGACATGAATTACCGATTATGGCAACACATTGCACGCAGTACGTACGAGTTGCGAAAGAAAAAGTGGACAGTTCTGCGGATTGGAAAAGTTGGAGACCAGGTGGAGCACGAGTTTTGGATATGCCGAATTTGGAAAGGTTTTTTAAACCAGGCAGGTTAGCACTCTAAATTATTTCATGAACAATCATTATTCGACACATTTATTTTCGAACTTTGAAATAGTGCCGAATTAAATGTCAAATTAATTCGGTACTCCTGATTGGCTGATAAATTTACATGAATGAAGACCTTTCTTTTCATTCGACGAAAGCAAGTTTCTTTTTTATTTTATTTTATTATTACTTATTTTTACTTTACTTATTTATTTTTTGAGACAATTTATTGAATAGAAAGTAAGTAATGCTGCGAGGGTTTCCTACCAGCCAATAAGGTAAAACGGATAAGCGAGTTTCACAAAACCACATCCGTTTAGTTTTTTCTTTTCTTTTTACACGCTTTATATTAGCTTCACTTGTAAGTAACTATGTATGTAAGAAAATCTTGGAATCTTAAATTGACCCACTTCCCGGTCTTCGATTAGGATGAAATTTCGCACACGCTCTGAGTTCTGATGACAATACATGACTAGCTAAGAAACTTCATTACAAATCCAATATGGCGGCCTCCCCATTATTCTATCTAAAAAAATCTTGGAATCTTAATTTGACCCACTTCCCGGTCTTCGATTAGGATGAAATTTTGCACACGCTCTGAGTTATGATGACAATACATGACTAGCTAAGAAACGTCATTACAAATCCAATATGGCGGCCTCCCCATTATTGTATCTAAAAAATCTTGGAATCTTAATTTGACCCACTTCCCGGTCTTCGATTAGGATGAAATTTTGCACACGCTCTGAGTTATGATGACAATACATGACTAGCTAAGAAACGTCATTACAAATCCAATATGGCGGCCTTCCCATTATTGTATCTAAAAAAATCTTGGAATCTTAATTTGACCCACTTCCCGGTCTTCGATTAGGATGAAATTTTGCACACGCTCTGAGTTCTGATGACAATACATGACTAGCTAAGAAACGTCATTAGAAATCTAATATGGCGGCCTCCCTATGATGGCGAACTGGCTGTTTGAAATCCACCCCCATGATATGGGTATCAAATGAAAGGGTTTGCTGTCAGGAATACGAAAAAAAAAGTCACGTGACTTAAATCCAATATGGCGGAAGTCCAAGGTGGCGGACAGGAAGCGTGTTTTTTAGTTTTTTAAACTATGTATTATTTATATATTATTTTGATAGATTTGTTGAACACATGATAGACATGGGCTAAGTCGTTATTTTGCGATCACCGTGACTGTCGTTCCAGTTCCAAAAAAATCACTGTGAAAAATCACCGTGACTTTGTCACGTCGTTACTTGTCGGTTACATGGAACGACATTGGGCTTCTAACTTAGATAACTAGGTGGAACGGTTGGAACTTGGAATCATAACGATAGTCGATTATAGTTGAGCGCGGGCGAGAGTGACTGATATCATATATCACTACATAGTATAAAATAAAGTCGCTTTCTCTGTCCCTATGTCCCTCCCTTTGTACGCTTAAATCTTTAAAACTACGCAACAGATTTTGATGCGGTTTTTTTTAATAGATAGAGTGATTCAAGAGGAAGGTTTATATGTATAATACATGCATAATATACTTAAGGATAGCCCACAATAACCATTTTCCCGTGCGGAGCCGGGGCGGGTCGCTAGTACTATCATAATACTATTATTTTATTTCAAGGATAAAAGTCACCATGTTATAATTCCAAGTTCCGTAATTACTAAATATTTGTTACATTATCCTATAAGTATCGAAAAAAATAATAATCAAATAAGACATTTTTTTATAGTTTCCGTGTCTACTATACTTGTTGCTCTGTCGTCGTCGCGCGCTTGCAATAATCGCCATATTGGTTATATCGCCGAATCTACCTACCGATGATTGGTCGCCGCCGCGGACCGGGCAGGAGCGCGGCCGCTTGGCGCCAACCGTGACAAATAACGCGCGGCGCGGTCGCGCTCGGAACGACTTGGAAGCCGCGAAGTAACAACGTTATTTTGGAACGTTGTTATTTTCTAAAAAGTCACAGTGACTTTTGCAGGCACCTGATCACTGTGACTTTTTCACTGTGACGTTATTTATCACCCAAGTCTACACATGACAGATTAAATTAACTACCTACCTACCTACTCAGTATTATTAACCTAATAGTTAAGTTTATCTATTGCCTACATTTCGTCAAGTCCAGTGAAGCTTAAATGGGTTGTGCTTTTTCGACATAAACATAGGTAAATTTTTCGCCAAAGCCCACTTGTTTTTCTAGAATAATAACCCCAATTTTAAAAAGCGCTACTGTCGCTATCTACGGAAGTCTCCTGTTTACCTATTTTATAACTAACAGAAGGTATCGACCGATCCATACTTTTTTCTCATTAGAATCCTCATTAAGAACCTTTTAATTAATAAAACCTTATCTTCTATAATTAAAGTTCCTTATATGGCTTTGTTTGTAATAATATACAATTTATGTAGATACAAAATTTTCTGTCTGTTTCTGTGAAATGTCACAGAAACAGCTGTGGAGCGACTTTGAAAATTAAAGAAGACTGCCCCATAAATAATTACCCCGTCCAAAGCCTGACGATTGGGTGCTCGAGAGGTAAGTACCTACCATCAACTCAGCTTAGGTACCTATAATAATACTATACAATAATAAATTTTATTATTGTATAGTATTATTCTTTATTGACACCAGAAATTATTAGTCTGTTACAATTTTAAAGAGTAAAACAAGAAGCCAATAGGCGTTTTGAAAAGGCAGTCAGAAGCGTCTGTTTCTGTGAATTGTCACAGAAACAGCTGTGGTGCGACACTAAAAGTTCAAGAAGACTGCCCCATAAATAATTACCCCGTCCATAACCATGAGCCTGACGATGGTACAGTGTGCGATATTTATCTACTTATTATATTTTTATTTTAAGGCTAATGGATAACCACATCTATGTTTTGAAAAGACAGTCAGAACCGTCTGTTTCTGTGAAATGTCACAGAAACAGCTGTGGAGCGACACTAAAAGTTCAAGAAGACTGCCCCATAAACAATTACCCCGTCCATAACCATGAGCCTGACGATTGGGTGCCCTTACCATCAACTCAGCTTCATCATCATCATCATCTCAGCCGAAAGACGTCCACTGCTGGACAAAGGCCTCCCCCAAGGATCTCCACAATGATCGGTCCTGCGCTGCCCGCATCCAGCGGCTTCCCGCGACCCTCACCAGATCGTCGGTCCACCTCGTGGGGGGCCTGCCCACACTACGTCTTCCGGCGCGCGGTCGCCATTCAAGAACCTTTCTGCCCCAACGGCCGTCGGTTCTACGTGCAATGTGCCCAGCCCATTGCCACTTAAGTTTAGCGATTCTTCGGGCTATGTCGGTGACTCTGGTTCGCCTGCGGATCTCATCATTCCTGATTCGATCACGCAAGGAAACTCCAAGCATAGCCCTCTCCATCGCTCTTTGGGTGACTTTGAGCTTTCTTATGAGGCCCATCGTTAGCGACCACGCCAATCTGGTGTCAATAAAGACAACTCAGCTTAGGTACCTATAATAATACTATACAATAATCACAGACCTGTATAGACTACGCATCTCCCTCCGCCAGTATGAAAACCAAGCGTGTAATATTGTTTCTGCCTACTGTGACGTCACAACAGTGTTTTAGTGATGTCTCGTCCGCGCGAAATCGAGTCAAATGCGCCGCACCCCGCCGCTGTCACCCCCGCCACATCCAAAGCCTATTACTGACGCAAAATTTGAATTCGTCAAAAAGATAATTAACTCCCTACCTACATATGACTCTCATTATAGAAGGGGGAACAAAGTGACTGCAAATATTTAAAAGTAGGCATGACCGTCCAAAAAATATACGACATCTACAAAGAAGAGTTAAAAAATGAAAACCCAACTAAAAGGCCTGTTTCATTTGAGACACTGAAACGCATATTTTATAAATATTTTAATTTGCGCTGCAAATATTTCAAAACAGATACTTGCAACCGATGCGATGCGCTTACACATAAGCTAAAGAACTGTGAATCGGATGATCTAAAGTCGAAATTAACAGAAGAACACCTCAAATTAGCCGAAAACTTACGAAAACAAATGAATTCTGATTTATTTCGAGCAAAAACGGAGAAAACTCTTCCACTTCCCCGAATACCAACAAATGTTGTGTTTTATAAACGCCAGTTATGGTTATATAACAGCGGAAGTCACGTAGGCTCCACCGACATCGGCTACTGTAGTAACGTTTGGGTAGAGGGAGAAGCTGGTAGGGGGTTCCAAGAAGTTGGTTCATGTTTAGTGCTTTTCATAAAAAAACATCTTAGTACGGACGTAGAAGACCTAGTTTTGTGGAGTGATAGCTGTGGCGGGCAAAACAGGAATATTAAAATCGTAACCATGCTAAAAACAGTTTTGAATGGCCATCCTACTCTTAAAACCATAACTTTAAAATTTCTAAAACCTGGTCACTCATTTCTACCTAATGATACCGATTTTTCGAAAATCGAGTATCAACTTAAATATCATGAGAGACTCTACACTCCAGCCAGAGGAATAGGTACATGAACGTTATGAGGATTTGCAAAAAACAAAAGCCTTTACAAGTTTATAAAATTCAGAGAGAAGATTTCATATCACAAAGCAAAATAGAAAAGAAAATTGTTAACAGGAAGACATTTACCTCAAAAGAAAAAGTCAACTGGTTAAAGACGAAAGAGATTTTGTCAAAGAAAGAATCTGAACACCATATTTTTATGAAGAGCGCTGATAGACCATTCCTGGAATTAGATATTGGTAAAAAAGTTAAGGGAAAGTATTTGTCAACATCAGAAGAGGACTTTGTGTTGCTTTGGCCTAATGGAAAAGAAAAAGCACAAGCTAAACTCTTAGAGCAACGCCGGCCTTCCGTACCGGAAGGGAGTACGCATAGCGATTTTACTGTAGGCAAATTTTTCTGTCATTTTTTGGGGGGGGAAATGTGCACACAAGTGCAGTTCCGCATCCTTACATACAAAACAAATCACTGTAAAGACGATACTACAGTAACAATTTAGTGTACGGATGAGTCATGTCATAACTCACACATTGTCTTGTTTTACCATAGCAACCATAGAATTACGTTGCCATAACACGTATCAAGCGACTTTTCGCCGAAAGTCGGATTTATCGCGCGACCGATCTGTTTTTTGTACTGGCGGGCGGATTAGATGTTGCTGAACAAATTCGTCAACAAATAAGAATTAAATCTGGGAATTTCGTATTTAACTGTATTAATAGCTATAATACGATATGAATTTACTTATAAATGTGAAATTAACACTATCTTTTTGTAAACTTGATGTACCAGACCTCTTTTTACAGCAAAAAACCAAGTAATTAGGCATTTTTGATACTACGGCTGTTCACTTGCGTGACTAGACTCGGTCTACGAAGAGATCCGACCGCAACTGGTTTTTATAAACGCACATGCCCATTGGGCATATACAATTGACAGAGGGGTAATGTGTCGTATGGCTACTCCCTTCCGGTACGGAAGGCCCGCGTTGCTCTAAGGCTAAACTAGATGATTTAACGTCTATGTTCGATCTTATCCCCAAAAATGAGTACCTACCTATCAAAAGCACACAAAGATAATTTTGAATCAGATGATGAATCTGGCTTTGTATGTAAGAAGTGTTTTATATTAGACTAGCGACCCGCCCCGGCTCCGCACGGGAAAATGGTTATTGTGGGTTATCCTTAAGTATATTAAGCATGTATTATACATATAAACCTTCCTCTTGAATCACTCTATCTTCAAGTATGTATGATTTGTAATTAATTATTACTTTAATTAAATATTGAAATATATATTCTCATTTATTATTAAAGACAGATCATTATCATTATTTATGTATTTTTATCAACGTCTTCTATATTTAACTGTTTTATTTTTTAATATTATGTATGATCCGCGTAACTCCCTCTTTGGGCGAAGGCTGAAAACCAGTGCTGTCCTCTTGGGTGAATTGCACTGAGCCCGTGCCCTTTGCATACTGCACCACACATAGGTACCTTTTAATAATTTAGTAACTATGATTGTGTTTGTTATCCCTGTTGATTATGTTGTGTTATTGCTTGTTTGTACTTGTGTGTGTGTAAGTTTATGCAATAAACGTTTTATCTATCTATCTATCTATAAAAAAAACCGCATCAAAATCGGTTGCGTAGTTTTAAAGATTTAAGCATACATAGGGACATAGGGACAGAAAAAGCGACTTTGTTTTATACTATGTAGTGATGATGGTGATTCAGGTGCCACTGATGATTCTGAATTAGAACTGTATGAACAGTATTAGGATGCCAGAAAAAAAAATGATAATTTTATGTTAAAGTTGCTTTATAAAAGAAATCTGTTTATTTTTATATAATTATTACTAAGGAAAAGTGATCTGTCCATAGGTACGATCATAAGATGTACCTGTGGACGAATTTAGTATTTTAAAAAAATGTGATTTTTTTAAATAATTATAATTTGTAAAAAACTTAAGACTGCTAAATCTTAGGAAAAATAACCACTATAATAAAATGATCGAATAATATTATATGAGATGAAGATATTATAATATTATTTGAGCCGAATTTATGGTAACAGCTCTCAACTTGGTGCTCTTGGTCGCAGATGAAAATAGAAAATATAGAATACTCTTGTATTAAACGGTTTATTAAATACAACAATCATCTATGAGTATTAAACTCCGAAAATAAAATAAAAAATGCACCATTTATTTCTTTGATTACAATCGTAAGAGGTATTTGCGTAATCAGTCATTCACTCTTACGAGTATAATATCAGTCTGACAACTAACTGTCAACTTTTTTGAGATTCTAATCATGTTCTTAACTGACTACTGATCAAACAATATAACATTAAACATTAGGTAACAATAGGAACTTTAAATTAATGTTAAAGTCTTTTAACAATACTGAGATCAACATTTAAAATCTATCAATGAAAAAACAAACAACGAATCAGTAAATGTTATAAGTTGAAAAGACTAACATGTTTTAGATTTGTTCAGTTCAAAACAATCATTATTTAACTCAACCGAAGAGATGACTAATAGGTATATTACCAATTCAATAACGTAAGGGTCATAGGAGCTGTTGATTGTACGCATGTGAGAATTTTATCTCCAGGTCGCCCAGACGCTGAAATTTATAGGAACAGAAAGGGCTATTTTTCTATTAACACACAATGTGTGGCAGGCCCAGACTTGACCTTTCAAGATGTAGTAGCACGTTGGCATGGATCTGCCCATGATTCCAATATCTGGGATAATTGTGTGCTGTAAAAAGACAATTTCTCCATGGGAAATTTAATAATAAATTGCTTTTGGGTGATAGTGGATATGCACAGACTGGCTTCATGATGACACCACTTAGCGAAGGTAGAGTTCACTCCAGAGGAGAAGCACTGTATAAAGAATCACAAATAAAAACCAGGAATGTGGTAGAGAGAGCTTTTGGTGTTTGGATGGGGTATAAGTGTGAAGTTACCCAGAATACCTGGCATAGTCATAGCAACTGCTATTCTGCACAACATATCTATTTGGCAAAAAGATGAAATCCCACCGGAAGATCCTGAATATCCAGTACTGCCAGAATTACCAGACACATTCAATCCACAAAGTACACAAACCAGAAATCGCAATTTTGAACGCAATGTTCTCATCAATGAATATTTCGCAAGATTGTAACCACAGCGCATTGCTATAAAACATTAGAATATAACTACATATATTTCAAGATAAAACATTATTTATTATGCGTTTCAAACTTGATTTTTAAATCCAATAATAAAAGTTCCTTTTCTCTTATTCTATCTCGATGTTTGTTATCTTCTATCTGATTTTGCAGCTCCAGTTCTTTAATTAAATTTTTCCATATTTTTTTTGTAATAGAACTAATTCTAGCTTTTCTTCCGCAAGCTTTGTGAAAGCTACATTAGTGCTTTCTTTTTTTGGTGCCTCCTAACGATCTGAAAAAATACAAATAAAGTTAGTAATATTATACTTATCAATTAATTTAAATTTCAAATCAATTCCCTCTTTTGGTCAAAAATATGAAGAAATAAAAATAATTGTGTCAAAACACATGCTGTGCTATGAAGCTGTGGAGCAGACTCAAGTAAAAATAATATTAGCATTTCCATAAAATACAATACATCATGACATAAAGAACTTACCGGTAGAATTGAGAGGAGTTGCCTTCTTTCTTAATAAATTTACTCTACTCATCACCGGTGTAGATATTATTGTTGTCATTTCATCTGATATTTCAGTTGAATTGTTGATTACCTCACCTATTACAAGTATAATTATTTACATTTGCTAACTTAGCAAGTACATTGATTTAGGAATTTAAAGAGATGATTTGGAAGAAAATTACCATATTATAATCTGTACAATATAATTTGCATACCATATTCAATAGGTTTTATCTTCTCTGATGCATCAGAAAGTGTTTCTTGATGCTGAGCCATCAATTGTGAATCTCCATCATAAATTGTAAACAAGCCGTCAACTTGTGGTTCAATTATTTTCTTTAATTTCATTAAGGGCTCACCTGAGGAGAAAAAAAGGAAATACATGAATAAATTAAGAATATGTATGTATAATTAATTTTATAAAACAAATCCAAATATCTGTATTTACCTGTGCCCATTATGACCTTTTTGATCTATTTCTTTTTTCTTGAGCTCTTTTTTCATTTTTTTCAAACTCCGACTGTCAAATTTCTGTAGGCTCGTTTATTTCCAAGGATACAGCATTCCAATTATTTCTGTTGGCCTCAATAGCATTATTCTATGCCTCTTTCTTTTCTGGATCTTAAAAAAAATATATATTGGAGTGTCCATTTCATAATTGTATTTTAAACAGAATAGCCCATTGAATGAATCGCTCAAACCCCGGGTCTAGTCTAGAGTGCGTGAGCGGGATCGTAAGATTTTTTTTCGGAAACATGTTCAGAATCTCTAGTTCATAAACATGCTAAAAGTCCTGGACACTAGTACTGGCGGAGTGGGGGGAGGGGGGGGAAGGGTCCATTCTTGTGTTTTTCGCTTATACCTATCTCAAAATTGGTGCGTTCTAGAGAAAAACTTTCAAAGAGTAGTTAAGGACCTCAGAACTCGATTCTATTGGAGCCATTTTCAAATAAAATGTACTTGTGACTAACATGTCAAAAATTGTGACTCAACTTTTTTGTGACATCCCTGTATTTTTATACTCATGTGAGTCACATTTTATGTAAAGCAGAGTTTACATGAAACTATGCTCGAGTTGAGCAGTGGGTCCAGCAGGGAACAAAAATGTAGGTTTAATGAAACAAATAGATATAATCAAATTAAACATTTATTCGAAACCTTTATATTAGGTACTAGCGACCCACCCCGGCTCCGCACGGGAAAATGGTTATTGTGGGTTATCCTTAAGTATATTATGCATGTATTATACATATAAACCTTCCTCTTGAATCACTCTATCTATTAAAAAAAACCGCATCAAAATCCGTTGCGTAGTTTTAAAGATTTAGGCATACATAGGGACATAGGGACATAGGGACAGAGAAAGCGACTTTGTTTTATACTATGTAGTGATTATTTGATAACACCGGACGTCGCCGTTTTAATTCATATTTGTAAAAATTTTTAGCCAGTGTAAATATATCATAACTACACGTGGATGTGAGTCACGTCATATGAGTCACGAAATGTGACTCACATGTTAAGCATTTTTGTCAAAAACATAACCTCATTAGGCAACAATATCAGAATAACTTGTTATATAGATAAATATGATACATACTTATAACTCGTATAAAAAGGCTAATGCTATGAAAATAAATCGAAAATAATTATCACTTTACTTTGTTCGGAAATACACTGTGATTCACATGTATTTTTTTTGTCCTAATTGCAGCGGCGTTTCGTGACAACCAATAAACTGACACTAAAATAAAATAGCGGAAATTTGGTGGATACAGCATGGAGCAAAGTGTTGCCAGATATGAAAAATTATCTTTGAGTGGTAGGAATAGTACAAATAGCTACGAAATCGACCGTGACATACTCTGAGTGACTCACATGTTAATAATCTGGGACAAATTTAAAATATATGATTTTATTGCTAAAGCACCACGTAGAATAATACTGTTCTGAATAAATAATAAGAAATATATTTATTTAATTAGTTACATTGTTAAAAAAAATAACAGAGAACTAATTAGAGCCTTATGATGACTTAAAGCTGTAAATAGGACTGCTGTATATAGGACATTTCTGTTGTAATAGAACGTAAAAGGTGGCAAAACAAAAAAAAAAGTATAATACTGTAATTTTATAAACAAGTCATAATTTTGGTAAAATCTTGAAGAGGGAAGTTCATGTTTATAGGAAAAATTGCACAAATTGAAAAATATGTAACACTGAGTCCGTAAAAAATATTTATATTAGTGGGACAAATAATCATGTAAAATGTACAGTTTTTTTGAAAATGGCTCATTGCCACGGCAACGGTAATGCAATATTGTAACCAGTACACCAGTAGGCCTACCACGAACTGTTGTCGATGCCAAGAGGTTTGTCGGAGGGAGAGGTCCAGTTGTGAGGTAACTGAGGGCCAGAAGAGGCTCATTGAGGATCTTAAGGGGCTCCCCTATGCTAAGTGGCGCCGCCATCCGTTAAAAATTAATAACTCGCGAAGTATACATTTTTTATAAAATCCGGACGGTCATTTTAAAGATTCATCAATCAGATCAATCCTTCTACAAGCTCTCTATTTCTTTGTTTAAATTGGCTTCAACTGGGGGGTCCATCTGCACAGCCGCCGCTGACGCAATCCCGGTGGCCGGCCTCTCCGCTCTCGCACCGCTACCGCCGTTCAGTGTCTCCCTTGGTCGCCTCCAATTATTATAAAACTTCAATCTCGCTTGCTGTCGTCGTCCTCCATCTTGGGCTTTCCCTGTTGGTATAAGCGCCTTTGTTGGTTCTCCCTCCGTTTGATTTATCATATCAATGTTCTTTAAGAACTCGGTCGCTGCTAAGATCGTATCCTTACGGACAATCGACCACATTTGTTGCACATTTTTCGGATAATGGAACATTATATCAGATACTAACTGATTTTCGGGAATCTTGAAGGTCAGTAAGTTAACTTGACCAGCTAAAGCCAAGAAATGACTTAGCATTGTTGGATGTTTTTCCTTATCCCATTTGTTGGATACAATCTCTCTTCGCACCTTGTTTTGTTCGACTTCTCCCCAATAAGTTCCTAAGAAGTCGGATTTGAAATCATCAAAATTGAGCCAGCGGCATTTATAGATTCTGGCCCAGTCTTTTGCTTCGCCTTCTAGGCATTCCAAGACAATTTCCAATTCTTGTCCATGCACTGGTATTTTCTTTAAATCATTTAATCATTTAATCATTTATTTATTTGTGTCAAACATGGTATAAAGGATGTTATAAATAGGCGATGCAGTACAAAACATGTTTCGCTAATAGCTTAGCATACAAACATAGCAATATAAACTTAATTTTTAAAATCAATGGGAAGTACATAAACTAGCAAAATCCTCCATTACAAAACATCATAAATATAATCTCATACATTTTAGGCATTTTGCATCACAAAGCACAACACCATGTACATTCTTTAAATTCATGTTCTAGAAATTCTTGTACCGAGTAAAATATATGTTGCATTATCCATGTCCTTAAAGATTTTTTAAATTTATTACTTGTCATTTCTTTGAGTTTTTTTGGTATTTTGTTATATATAGATTTACACATTCCATAACAATTTTTTCTGTATCTTACACTTTTTGGGACTACCTTATATACAATATCGTTACAGTTTCTTAAATTTCTAGTAGTTAAATTTGCCGTTGTAGTGAAAAGTACAATATTTTCCTTTACAAATGTAGCCACTTCTAATATATATAAGCAAGGAAATGGCATAATATTCAAATTTTTAAACAGAGGTTTGCATGTAACATCAGGTGCAACCCCATTGATTGCCCGTACACATTTCTTTTGCGCAACAAATACTTTATTGACATCTGTGCCATTTCCCCAAATAAGGACACCGTAACGTAAAATAGACTCCACATGAGCAAAATATGTTATTAATGCTGTTTTCCTATCCGCTATCTTATTTAATCTGTAAAGTGCATATACAAATCTGTTTATTTTGTTACAGACATGAGTTACATGATGCTTCCAATTAATTTTTTTGTCAATCTTAAAACCTAAGAAAGTGGTTGACGATGTTTCATTCACATTTATATTATTATAGCATATATTAATATTATTTTTGTCATTAAAATTCATAAAATTCGTTTTATTTATATTAACATTTAAATTATTATTTTGAAGCCATAGAATTGTGGATGTCACTACATTATTTAATTCTAATTCATGCCATGTCAAAGCTAGGGATTTATGCGTCGCAACAATAATTGTAATGTCATCTGCAAACAAAATACATCTATATTTCATTATATTATTTATGTCATTAATATAAAGCAAAAAAAGTAGTGGTCCCAAGACACTTCCTTGGGGCACACCATACTTGTTTGACTTCTTTTCTGATCTATATGATTCCATTGTCTTTTTTGTATTAACTCTATTTATTTCTACAATTTGCATCCTAGATTCTAAATATGTTTTTATCCAATTATAAGCAAGTCCTCTTATTCCGTATTGTTCCAATTTAGTCAAAAGTAGGTCATGACAAACAAAATCAAATGCTTTTGTCATGTCAAAATAGAGAGCTGTAACATAGTGGTTAGCATTAATTTTGTCAAGTATTTCGGTTACAAGGTTAAAAGAAGCGAGAGTTGTAGATCTATTTTTCTGAAATCCATATTGATCTGGATTTATGACATTGTATTTGGTAAGAAAAGACGTAATTTTATTATGTACAACCTTTTCAAAAATTTTTGCAATAATAGAAATAAGTGTAACGGGTCTGTAATTTCCTAGACAATCTTTGTCCCCTTTTTTGTGAAGAGGCTTAATAATGCTCAACTTAAGTCTCTCTGGGAACACACCTGTTTGTATTGAAAGGTTTACTAGGTATGCTAAAACACCACTAATTTCTTTTTTACAAGATTTTTAATTTTTGTCGCTATTTTATCATAACCTTCTGATGCGGTATTATTTAAAGTCATAATATTTTTTTCTATGTCGTCAGAGTTAATTGGTGTGAAAAAAATTGTATTAGTTATTGAATTTAAATTAGTATTTTTTATATTATTATTTTCAGAGTTTGTCAAGTTTTGAAAGTGGTCACTAAATGTATTTGCTATTTTAATAGGATCAATTATAGTTTTATTATCAATTTTTATTTCTGCGATATCCCTGGAGCGATATTTAACACCCAATTCCTGCTCTATAATATTCCATGTAGCTTTGCCCTTATTTTTACTGTTAATGATGTATCTACGATTAACATTTCTTTTTGCCTTAAATATACATTTCTTTAGAAGTTTACTGTATTTGTGATATTTTTTTTTACCTTTTGAAACCCAATTTAAATTCGATTCCTTTTCATTAATTCTAATTTTTATTTTTGGGAAACATAGATTATAAATTAAGCTAAACAAATCATGAAACTCCTCAAACGCCTTATTCATATCAGTTTGAGAATACACTGTGGAAAATGTCAGGTTACTTAGACATTCTTTAAATTTGTCTATATTTTCTTTTGTATACAATCGTTTATACATAAATGCAGGTTTAGGTATATTTAGGTATTTACTATCTTTGATCTCTACTTGCAAAAATTGGCTTGTATCATGGTCGGATAACATAAGTGGGAGTGTTTTGCCAATACCCTTCTTTACATTACTAATGATTAGGTCAATGCATGATTTTTTCCTACTGGGTCCATTTATATAGGATACTAAATTATACATTTTCAGAATATTATTCAACCTGAACGATGCATAGTTTTCCTTTAGCATGTCAATATTCATATCACCGGCTATAACTAACTTATTTTTATAGTACATTTTATTATAGTTATATATAAGTAATTCTAATCTGTTAAAAAATATATCTAAACTACTTTTTTTATAATCTGGGGGTCTGTAAATACAAATTATTATAAGTCTTACACTACTAATAACTACAGCACTACATTCAAAATAATTATTTACTGAAAGGTTAGCCAAGGAGCTGAGTACTTTAAATTGAATTTCTTTTTTTAGAAGAATACATGAGCCGCCTCTTCTAGTTTTTCTGCAATATGTGGAAGACACTTCGTAATTATCAAACTTTACATTAATTATATCATTTGAGCTTAAAAACGTTTCAGTGAGACAAATCACATCTGGGTTAGAGTAGGTATTAATATCACCTATAGTAATTTCTAACAAGTCTATCTTTGACAATAGTCCTTGGATATTTTGGTGCATTATCGTAAACAAATTCGGCTGCTTCTCTACATCTTCATGCAGATCGAAAAAACCGCAAGTCATCGTTAATATTATCATAGACTGTTGACTCGTAACTTTCATGTATCTCTGCAATTAAGTAGCTTAAATTTTCAAGCACATTTTTCATTCCAAAATTATTAATCTGTCCATTTTTCCGATTGAATGTCTTTATAATCATAATTTAGATACAGGTTTGAGTCCAGAACAAAAGCATATTGATATTTTAAATTGTTTTTGTATAATATCGAGTTGAATATTTCGATCCTTCTATTAAAAAGCTGGTTTTGTGGGCAGTATTTGAAAGTTGGAACACAAATAATTACATTTGTGTGAGTAATTTTCATAATTGTTTCTTGAAGCTGATTTACCAGACTGATATAGTTTTTAGTCTTTATAAAGTCGCTGTCTCCAATAAGTAATACACAATAATCATTTAGTGTATAACTTTTAGTTTCTTCTTCCATGCACAGAAGCAGATGACTGATACCAGCGTTAGGATGTAGGTAATGGAGAAAATTATAATCGTCACCAAATAACTTCATGCCCAAGTTTAATATGCTGTTAGTTTTATTACTGCTGATAATGCATACTTTGTTTTTGTCTTTCTTTAGTGTGTACTGTTGTGGTGTTGAGATATGAGAATTAATTGTATTCCTAGTCTTATCCTCCAGGCGTTGTTCCTCTTCTTTATTTGTGTGAGTGCCTGAAGGCTTTTGTGATACGTGTAGTTCCTCATAACTTTCATTGACCTTAAAGTCATCTAATAAGCGACTATTTTTCTTTAATTTTTGCCTACTTATTGGCGTCCGTGGTTGAGTTGATTTGCATAAATTTTTGTATGCTGTAAGTTTGCTCTCATAACTTGTAATTTTTTCTTTTAGGGAACAATTTTCCCCTACTAAATTTTCAATTTCATTTTCTGCTATTTCCAGCCTAGTTTGTAAGTCTAAGACGAGTTTTTCTAGTCCTTCAATTTTATCATATACATTAAATAACTCTGGACAACTTCTATTTAATATTTCAGATTCCTCGATCAGAGACGATTGTTCGCCTTGTTCGTCATTTATTAGGTCCTTACATATGAAATTGCCGTTCAGTATCAAAAAAGTGAAACAAGTTTTTTTTAATGAAATTATTATTTAATCAATCGAAGTATGCGCCGTTGTTATCGATACACTTCCGCCATTTTATAGGCAGATCATTGATACCTTTGGAAAAAAATCCTGGGAGCGAGAGTCTATGAACTGTTTGAAGGCGGTTTTGACTGCCTCATCAGATATGAATTTTTTTCCTTGTAAAAAGTTATCCAAATTTTGAAAAAAGTGGTAATCGGTTGGGGCAAGATCTGGAGAGTATGGTGGGTGACGCAGATCTTGCCCCAACCAATTACCACTTTTTTCAAAATTTGGATAACTTTTTACAAGGAAAAAATTTCAAATCTGATGAGGCAGTCAAAACCGCCTTCAAACAGTTCATAGACTCTCGCTCCCAGGATTTTTTTTCCAAAGGTATCAATGATCTGCCTATAAAATGGCGGAAGTGTATCGATAACAACGGCGCATACTTCGATTGATTAAATAATAATTTCATTAAAAAAAACTTGTTTCACTTTTTTGATACTGAACGGCAATTTCATATGTAAGGACCTAATATTAGTGATTCGAACGAGTTGTTGACAGGCACATTAACAATATAATTACGCTGAGTTACATTATCAATTGAGTTTGGAGAAATCTGTATGGGCGTAGATATTGCTGACGTATTTTGCTCTTTATTGTCTGTCATTAGTGTGCAAGATTGACTGCCATTTTTTTCAGTTATAGGAGGAGTTCCCTTAATAACAGATTTGTTTGATTGTCTACGCTGCCTGCAAGACTTACAAGACCATGTCTTTCTCTTTTCAATTGTCATAGAATCAAATATTTTTTCTGTTACTGTAGCACAGTTTATGTTGGCACAGAAACTTCCCTTGCAAACTGTACACTGCAAACAGTGTTTTCTTTGTGTTCTAGTGAGACATTTTGAACACGTTACATTAATTTTGTTAGACATGGTCTTATAAATATGATATACGCCACCTAGCGGTTTTTTCCTGTACGATTTGATTCAGTACTAAGATCGTATACTCAACCTTTATAAATTTAGATTTTTTTTTTTAAATCTCCAAAGTCGTTTGAGTTCTCGGGATCGAACCAAGGCTTAACTTGCCAGATTGCGTTCAAAAAGAACTACTCGCTATACCACTCGACCAATCTTTACACATGCGAACAGGTTGAAATAGACAACCTCTTGCTTGCATTTATGAATGACATCAGCTGGTTTTGACGGTAGTACAAATACAGCTGTTAAGATTCAAAGGTCACTTTATTTAAAACCGTTAACGTGACTGTATTAATATGTTTCACTTCAAATATTATTACATTAAGTTATTATTATAGTCACCTTTCTTTCTAAAATTCATCACTAATACCATTATAATTTAAAATCACTATTAATGTTCAATATTATGATATTTAATTGGTTGAATGTTATTTCACACGTAACACAGTTAATTTTTCTTTTTAAGTTACACTAATACAATTACATGATAATTAAAAGATTATGATCACATTGCACTTATGTTAATTCAGAAAAAAACTGCGTTTTATATTTTAAAATAATTAAATCGCGGAGCTAATGTTTACATGACAGCAGCGCCATCTACACCGTAGACCGTAATAGACCGTAAGGTCTTCCAGGAAAGACACTGGGTGCACTACCTTCCCAGTTTTAGCTCTGTTCATGCCATGGAGCTAACTGTGGAATAAAGGAGATCACCCAGATTGGGCTATTTTCGAAAGTGCCGGCCAACAAAAATAAACTAATTATTTAAATAGAGTATAATATAACAAACATTTTTTAATATTACACCAAAGCTCTAAGTCAAGTCTCCGAGGTAGTATTCAATCTCAAAATATCTATCCTGTCTCTAAAATAAACTTGATAATTGGCATGATTTTATTTCTCAATTCGAACTAGTTGGTATCATAGTCACAGCAGGTTGTTAGCCAGCGACATATTGGCATGCTATCTCGCTCGCACATGAGCAATGGACAAACGGTATAGGATTAATAAATAAAATAACACATGATGTTATGTTTGACAATCGGTTTATTTAATGTTACTATCTGTTCATAGGTTTTATTATAGCTACAAAAACATACTTTAGTACAAAGAAGGGCTTATCTCTAATAGAAACCTCTAACCTAAACGACAACAAAGAAAGATGGTTTTGTTCAGACAGACAAGACGTGCAAATACGAAATAAAATACAAATAGTTACAAAAAAAAACAATCTATGTAAAGAAATACAGTTGCAAGAAACAGTAAATAATATAAACATATAGGTAAGCACGTGATTATTATAATTCACCTGATCTCACAAAAATATCCTCTAAACCTTCCGCAGGTATATCTATGCTAGGCAGATGCCGTGCGTACCCCATATACCACACGATACACATGACATGGGAGCAGCAGCCGATGGTTCTTCTGCCAATATGGCATGTGCAATAATAATGCTTAATAGCTTCTCGACCTGCGGCAGCCGTGTCTATGCCAATATAAACATAGTATGTTCGTGAACGGACATGCCGAGATTGAATTCGACCTCTCAGTAAGTAGAGATCCCTTCCTTCAAGGTCATCCAAATCATCAACGCTTAATTGACCCCCTAGTTCAATTATGAACGTACCAGACGCCTGAGTGTGCTCTGCATAATAACTCCGGGCTTGTTTTATTTGGTATATACCAAGGGCGAATAGAATCAGGTCTTCTTCCGTCAATATTGGGAATGGGACTTCAAGCATATTTGCATCAATTGGCTGAAACTGTGCGCGTCGTCTATTATAATTCTGTCTGGTGACTAGGTCTCCCAATGTATTTGGAATGTTAATTCTTTCATTAATGATTTCTAGAAATCTCGGGGCCCGGACATTGTCCACAATTGATACATGATAAGCATTTAATAATGCTGCTGCTATCCTGAAATATTCAATCATGTGCGGTAAGGCGCGATTGCTATGAACGATTCTTAATAACCGAAAGTCTCTTTTGAATCGCCCGTTTATAACTTCGACAACCCAGCGACATAATGTTACCAGCCTTGATTTGTTTGCTTGAACTGTAGTGAGTTGTGTTTCATTAGCATTTTTCGTTTCAGGCATATGCACCGTGTATCCATGTGATTGTAGAGGAATTACTGCGTCTCTAAAGCCACGATCCAAAATAAACACGTCTCCTGATCTAAAAAACCAGTGAAATATACTTTCTTCATCCTCAAGTATATCGTTCATTATACTGGCATCAGACGTTGTAGCGGCATGTGGGCCTGATACCTCTATAATATGGCCGTCACAACAAACAAACAAAAGAGGCTTCGTCAAATGCCTGTATTTGTGATGACTGTACGTTAGTCTCTGAAACAGATAGTTCGAGCTTTTCTGATTGTATATGTATGTACCATCGACTACAACAATAGCTTTTCTGTCTTCTGGGGGGCTGTGTGGATTTCCAAATAATGTTTCAGGTACTAATAAGTTTTTTTGGGCCACTTCTTGGCGATTTAAATGGTCAAATCCTATATGGAGGGGTACAAAATCACGCTCCAGCGCTTCACGGCCTAATGTCAATAAACGTTGAAAGCGGGATTCGCTCGTCCGAAAAATCAATGCTAGCCTCGCGTTTGAATCTCCAGTTCGAAGTTTTGTTAATGTTGACGCCAGTATAGTCTTCTTGTATCGGTTACCATTTAAACTGGCAGTATTTTCAAGTAAATTGGAAAACTGGTCATGGGTAAGTCCCGTCCACGTATGGAATTCATGTGCATTAATAAGTTCGTAGTGCTCGAAGTTAAGGACGTCTGTTGTTATATTATTTCGCATAATGTTCAGAGCACTCACTATTTCAGAGGCTGTAAAGTCTTCTACGAGATTATCTTGCAGAGGAAGTGTATGCCAGAGGTTTTGCTCCAAATGTTCTTGACACACACGAGCATTTTCTGGTATCAATACACTGTAACGTCCAATAAGAAGTAACACCACATTATAAGGTATTCTACGCCTGGTCGCATTCTGGCAATGCTGGAAAACACAATTCACCGTTGTGTTTGGTGTACGAACATATCCCGGTAATGTCATTGTCGGATTGTTACGATTAACCTGTTCAACAGGTTCATCCAGCGGTGGTACCACATTTGCTTCGCGAACTCGTCTTTGAAAGGTCCTTTCAGCCCTTTGCCAACAAGGTCGGCAAATGAAATCTGTAGGCTCTTCCTGAAAATAACATAAAACAAGTCTTAACTAGGTGAAATAAAGAAATATCTTAAGACATTTACACACAGCGCCATCTAGCTCTTAATGCTTAGTGCAACTTAATGCTTGTGTTATGGGTAGGTACTAGACAACTGATATAAATAGGTAGGTACTTGAATACTTTTTTTTGTAAATACATACTTATTATACATACAAACACCCAGACCGAAGACAAACACTTAACTCATCGATAAATGTTTGTCTTCTATGGGAATCGAACCCACGGCCTTCGGTTAGCAGTCCATTAAGTTTACCACTAGACCAGAGAGGTCGTCGAACAAATAAGAACACTAGGTAAATCCAACCAATAGATACTTAACCACAAAACAATTAGGACTAGTAAAATATGGGTACCTAGCTACTCATTACAAGACCAACGGCCGAAAAAGACTAACGGCCGGTGTAGAGGTACAACATCACGTCAAGTTACACACCATCAGTTTAAAGAAAAATAAATCTATGCTAGTCTTTCGAAGTCAACATGTGCAACCCGTTTTAGAAAAAGATTATTAAAAATAGGTTTAGTATGTAGATTGACTTACCTGTCTCGCTACGAGATCCTCGATAACGATCTGCGCCACATCGCTATGGTGTTCTTCTCGTGAACTCCACGTATAAGTTCTTCGACCATCACATGGTTCACGACAGTTTATACACAACATTTGTGCCATGGCAGTAATAAAATAACAATAACAGAAACAACGAAAACAAAAACAATGATAACAAAAACAAACGATGAGACTGAGAGCCCAGTTAAAGTAGCCGTCCGATGAACTCCGATGTACTAGAAGTTCCATGGATAACTAAACTGATTTAATTCTATTGACAACAAGATAACAAAAGGCGAACTCAAAAAAACACCATGCGCTGCACGAACAATGCACCTGAGCCGCGCGGTGATTCGCTGGCTCGCCTCGCAGCCGCAGCCGATTCCGCAATAAGTGCGAGCGAGATAGCATGCCAATGTGACGCACTGATTTACCTGCTGTGACTACGATACGTTTGAATTGAGAAAATCATGACAATTACATAATTAATAATACATAATTAGATTTTATTCCAGTGACAGGATCGATATTTTGAGATTGAATACTACCTCGGAGACTTGACTTAGAGCTTTGGTGTAATATTAAAAAATGTTTGTTATATTATACTCTATTCAAATAATTAGTTTATTTTTGTTGGCCGGCACTTTAGAAAATAGCCCAAAAATGTATGGGGCGCATCGATATTTTGAGATTGAATACTACCTCGGAGACTTGACTTAGAGCTTTGGTGTAATATTAAAAAATGTTTGTTATATTATACTCTATTCAAATAATTAGTTTATTTTTGTTGGCCGGCACTTTCGAAAATAGCCCAAAAATGTATGGGGCGTGGGTGATCTCCTTTCCATTTGATATCATTGGTAATGCAGTATTTGTCAGATAGTACATCTGCTGTTAATTTAAATTGTAAGGCATTATCTGAAATTATTATTGTGACCCTCTAGATGCAATGAATCTTCTTAATGCGAGTAAGCATTCTTCAGCAGTGAGATCTCTCACAATTTCTAAGTGTATAGCTCGAATAGCTAGACAGGTGTACAAACAGATCCATCTCTTTTCAGCATTTTTATCCGTTGCTACGAGCAAAGGTCCCAAGTAATCAATTCCAGTATAAGTGAAAGGTGAACTGTAGTTCACTCTTTCCTTTGGGAGTGCAGGTGTCGGAGGTAATTTGAAAGGTCCTCCTCCATGCTTAATACAGCTTGTACATCTCCTTAAAACTTTCTGTACTTTACTTCTCCCTTGAGGGAACCAGTATGAACGTCTGATTAGACTTAGAGATGGTTTACACCGACATGATAATTCTTCTCATGGGTTGATATAATAGTTTAGTAGTGAAGTCACAATCTTTTGGGATTAATATCGGGTATCTTTTATCATAAGACCAATCAGCATATTTTAGTCTTCCTTTACAGCGAAGTATGCCATCCACATCAGTGAATAATCCAAGATTCCTTTTCAAATTTGTTTCTTTGCCTTCTAGTTCTTCAGGAAAGAACTCCGTTTGTATTCTTTTTATCTCTTGTATGTCTGATAACGATTCATTAGATTTCGTAGAAACTTCCTTTACAGAAATCTCTTGTTCATCTGACATATCCTGTCTAATATCGTTCTCCACATATTCACTTACTGTAGATACTTCTTCTTCATTCGAGAGACCCTCCCCACTCAAAAGAGAAAGTTCGCTCCTACGACTTGTAGGCCAAGTCTTGGAATCGCCCAGCAAAAATTTTGGACCGGACAGCCAACGTCCCTTTTGGTCTCTGGAATTTGTAGGTCTTATCGCTACATCTGCCGGATTAAGTTCCGACGGCACATATCTAATAACGAACGACGCGTTCTTTTTTATCTCCTCTATTCTTTTAGAAATGAATGGAGGCAGAAGTTTATGACCGTAATACCAGTCAATCACAATTTGACTATCAGTCCAAATAGTGAATTGTGTAAAGTTGAAGTGTAGATATTTGGTTACATATTTAAGTAGACGGCTTCCAATCAACACACCGAGCAGCTCTAAACGTAGGATCTTAAGATTCTCTTGATCTTTGATGGGTACCAACTTACCAAGCGAGATTTTCCAATGACAAAGCTTACTTCTTCCCCATTGGTCACATAAGCAGCTGCTGCATATGCTTTTGTTGAAGCGTCTGTAAATATGTGTAACTGAATATCGGTATCTTTATTCTTGAAGTATTTTCGCGGTAATATGATATTTTGAGTTTCCTGTAGCTGTTTTGCAATGTTTTGCCATTCGCTGGCCAAATCATCAGGTAATGTAGTAAGTATCCCATTTACATTTCTCTATCCACAGTTTTTGCAGAAAGAGTTTTGCTGGTAATAAATCTGGTACCGCATATCCACATGGATCATAAATATTGATGCGATATTCTTTAATACTTCTCGTTTAGTCCTGGCATCAGTAGTTTTCTTTGGCTTTAATCGAATGGTATCCTCTTTTGTGCACCAATTGACTCCTAATACTTTTATTTCACTGTCCTTAGTGACATCTGTCGACGAAATGCTTTCGATGAATGGTATCGAATTTGAACTCCATTCTCTTAGATTCATTGAAATGTCTTGAAATGCTTTCTTACATATTTTATACATTGTCTTCGCTTCTTGGACTGAGTCAGCTCCGGTTACAAGGTTATCTACGTAAATGTCACTTCACTTACTATCTTTTTCAGAATCTTTTCCTCTGAATTTAATACGTGATATTTTAAAGTAGCATTCAAGAGGAAAGGGCTCGATATGATTCCGAATGGCACACGGCAGAAGCGCAAATGTAACAAATTATTTTTTTCAGCTGGTCTCTTAACGTCTTTCAGCCTTATAAAGCGAGTCGCGTCTCTATCTTTCTGTTGTAGCGCGATTTGTAAAAAAGCCTTCTCCACATCTGCTATCATTCCAATTTGATGACATCTAAATTTTAAGAATATACCTGTCAGGTCTTCTAACATGAGCGGACCACAATGTAGACATTCGTTAAGACTTTTACTATCTTTGGTTTTTGCTGAAGCATCATATACGATACGAATTGGTTTACCAGGATGACTAACAGCATGATGTGGTAAGTAATGAATAGGATGCTCCATTACTGCAGGTTCTAGTTCAACATCCGGTACAAGTTCTATTATTCCCTTTTCCATTTGTTCTCTTAGAGTTGTATCATATGAAGATAATACCTCAAAATCTATTCGTTTCAATAGTTTTATTAATCGTCCAACCGCTAAACCAAAATTAGACGGTAATTCCGGTGGATATTCAATCCATGGCCAACAGACCGTGTATCTGTTGTCAATCAGTTCTATGGTGTCATTAAACTGTTTGATAGTTTCTTCATCACGTGTAACCTTTGGTGAGTCGCATATGCCAATAGATTCTAATTCCCACAAGCATTTTAAATTTCCACTGTCTAATGGAAGATCTGGTGGAGTCAACTTATTTTCTACTGCTTGAAAGTAAGTTATCGCTGCTAGATCATCATTGGCCTTTCTTGTGTTTGATTTTCCTGTTAGTATCCAACCAAGTTTTGAGTCAATTAAGAACAGATTTTCTTCTAACTTTATTCTGTCATGTAAGATCAAAGAGAAATAATAGTCATTTCCGATTAGAACGTCAATTCTTGACGATAGTGAACCATCATCAGCTAAGATAGCATCATCTTTCCATTTATTCAGATCTAAATCTGCATAAGGTATGCCTTGAGAATTGTGAGGAACAACGTTAGCTAATATTGTTAATGTTTCGTTAGTTCTCGTTTGTATTTCTAGCTTCACTAGATTGCTTTCGATTATTTGAGGTGTTCTTGATCCGAATGTAAAGACAGAGAGTCTACTCTCTTCTGCAACTGGAAGATTCAATTTTTTGGCTATTGCTTGAGTAACATAAGTACGTTGGCTTCCCGAATCTAACAAGACGCGGCATTTTGTATTTATAGAGTGATCATCATCACGTCGAACCTTTACTACAGCTGTTTGGAGTACAGTGGAACTCATTGCATTAGAGTGTAGTGTATTAGTTTGCTCAATCTTACCCGTGCAAACTTTTGGACAGAGTGCTCTATTGTGTATCCCCTTCTTGTTGCAATGTACGCAATATGATTCTCTTTTACATGCCCCTATGCTATTGCTGCTAACCTAACCTTTACTGAAACAGCCATAACATCTTCATTTAATTTTATCTTTTCTTTCTTGAAGAGTTTTGAATTTTTTACACTGATCATTGAAGTGTGCCTCTTGGCAGATGATACACTGCAATTTTCTTTTCTTTCTTTCTGGAATTTCTCTCCTTCTATATTGCTCCTCTGGTTTCCTTTTCAGTTGTTTTCTATAGCCTTCTTTATATCTCTTATTATTTTCTTCTCCTTTCACTTCTGCTTTCCCTTCATTAACATTCAATACCAATCCTCCTTTTCTGTCTCGTTAGTTATAATTCGGTACCATCTTCCTAGGTCTCCCCATTTTGTTATATGCATTCACATGTAAAGTCTGAGTGGTAAATTCTTCTTTCTGGGTGTCAGTAGTAATTCTATTAGCATCTTCTTTTTTCGTCGACAACTTAGCAATTCAAGTTGTCGACGAATCTCTTCTATAGATTCTGTGTCTACCTTTAATTTTAATTCATACACTATATCAGACGGCATCTTTTCCATTATCAAGAATCGCAGACGGTTGTGATTTATGTTTTCACCTAACGACTTCAATACTCGTAGGTGTCTTTCTATTTCGTTAAGAGTATCTCGAACTTCTGTTATATTTCTTCCTGCTGGTGTCTTTACGCGATATATTGAGCATCAATTATGTGACTTTCCTTTCCGTACCTATTTTTAAGTGTCGATACGGCAATATCGTAATTTTTATTCGTTGTATCTAATCCTTCAATAGTTTTCATGGCGTCCCCCTTTAGTGAAGATTTTTAGATTTTAAATACAGAAGTTTGTCTACATCGGCCAAATTCCGGCTACCTATGTTCGATTCGAACTGGTCCCAGAATTGATGCCACTCTAGGATGTCTCCGTCGAATTCAGGTAGATTCAATTTAGGTAATTTTCCCGAAATATTTCTTCTTTCAGTTTGTGTGACAACCTTATCATCTTTCACTGTTTTGATTTTGACAGCTAATTCCGAAAGTACCTCTTCACCTTTCAGTTGTATTTCACTAAATGAAGATATATCATCAGCAGAAGAAGATTCCGAGCATAGACGAAAATAATTATTTAATTCAGTTGTAAAACGGTTGATTGCAGTTTCAAGTTTTTTGAAAATAACCTCTGCGTTAGATAAATCATCTATTTTAACACTGAGAGCAACTGAAGTAAAATCCTTTATTTAGTTTGTAATAAACCTAAGTCGGTTTATCATTAACTCTTCCATTTCGGTTTTCTCTTTCCTCCTTTGTAGTAAGTAAGTGACACCCTTAGCAGTCCCTGACCACTATTTTGGTGGCCTGTTCTGAGCCTTCTCTTATATAAGTAGGTAGGTACCACCTGTTTTAAAGTGATATGATAAAAAATTTCATCGGCTAGACTTAAGACTTATGTTTCAGATTTGGTCAGACTTACACACTATCTACATGTTTTGTGTAGGTAGAATTGTTTATCTTTCATACTACCAGCTATGGACAGACACAATAATATACTTTCTGTTGTGGAAAATCACTAAAACAACTTTTGAGTAAACACTTATTTGTTTATATTATGTAGAAGTTACAAAGTGAGATTTATGTGGTCAAAAGGTAAAAATATCTCTTCACCAGTGTAGGCCAAGTTTTTTAGGTTTATATTCTTACTTCTAGAACACTAAATTCACTTGCAATCATCACTGACTCAAATGAATACAAATCACTGCAAAACTAGTTATGTTTTATTTGATAGTGGTTTGTATACGTTTATTACTTGTTACTTCATGATTTAGCCATGAATTGGTTCAGTTTCAACCACTTGTTGTAGTTAGGTAGCTACCATGACAAGAAAAGTTTCTGACGTTTCTACAAAAAAGTTTACTTAGTGATTTTCTCGCCCGAACCGCTTGTTTTGTTGCTTGTTTGGGTCCAGTATTGCCAACTCAGTTTTCGGTTTTGGGGCTAAATATAGTTCAAAAAAGGGCCAGATTGGGGCTAAATTTGGGCCAATAAATTAAAATTTAAATAGAGAAAATATGTAGCTCTTTTTTAATGAAAATAAATAAAAAAGGGAGTTTTGTTAACAAATTTTTTTCTTATTATTTATTTAAAAAAAAAAAAAATTAGAGGTCAAAGTCCTCATCAGAGGAGGATTCCTCAACGCACACTTCACTTGCACTTTGCGAAGTTGATGGATGAGATGGATTAATATCTGTTTCACCGTGGACCTTGTTTAACAAAAATTTGTATTTTTCTTTAGATCCAATTTTTTTTAGGACATCTTTTGGAATATCAAATGTAAAGCAATTTTTATCAAATTTAATCAAACCAAATCTTATTTGTAATATTGAATTAAGTGTTTCAAATTTCATCCTGTTTCTTAATTTATTTTTTACTATGTTCATAGTGCTGAACACTCTTTCTACGTCTGCATTAGAGTGAGGCAATACGAGCATGAGTAATGCCAATGAGCATATTTCTTTGTAGGGATTTTCATTTCCCGCATCTTTATATTGCGATACTTCGTCCCAAAATTTTACAGTATCATTTGTATTTTCCCATTTGTTATTATGTATATTTTTCCATTGAGAAATTACTTTGTCAATGGTATCGCCGTCATATCCAAAATGTTCAGCTAATTTAATTATTTCCATGCCCTTTTCTGGTTTTAATACACGATCAACGCTCATAATGTTCATATTTTGAAGTGTCTTTATGTTGTCGGGAAGCCGTTGCTGCAATTCTTTGGTCAATTTAACGGTAAAATCAATGCAACGTTTTCTAATCATCTCTTTATCGTTCAAACTGTAAGTTTCGATTGACTTCTCAAAATTATAGCCAAGGTAAGGCGTCGGATCTAAGTAATTGGCAATATTATCTTTGAAAATATCAATGGAGTGGCGTCTTCCTGGAATCACAATTTTATCACATAGGACCTCTAACAATTTCACTAAAGATTGCAGCAGTTTTGTAGGGTCGCTGTCTTGTCCTTCAAATGCCTTTAACGCGTATTGTACTTGCGCAAGTATACTTTTTATATAAACCAAATATGCCTTCCAGAATGGGTTACTGTACATGTTAAACAGCATTTCGGCCGTATAGCAATTATTTTGATTTCTGGCAATTTCAAAAAACAGCTTTAACTCGTCCCATTGTACCAAAATTCGCTGCACGGCAGGTTCTACAGAAAGCCATCTAGTGGCACACTTTTTCAAAATTTTTAATGGCTTTTTTCCGCAATTTATGCTTTCATAAATTTGTGCGTACTGGCGACGGCGTTCAGGCGACAAACAAAACCAATTGTAAGTTTCTCTGATAAGGTACTCGATGTTCCGCGGTATCGTTTCCTCGGAAGCATAGCTGACTGCGAGTTGCAACGAATGACAAACGCATTTAACCAAAATTAAGTGGTTTAGACCATATTCTTCTTTTAAAATTTGGTAAACGCCATTATTTATTCCTACCATGACACTAGCATTATCGGTCCCCAGACCTACCATATTCTGAATGTTTAAACTAATGTCTTGAATAGTTTTCACGATCCCATTTACAATTCCTCTGGCATCTGCAGTTTCTAATTCTGTGATTGAAAGAAATGTTGTCACAATTTTTGTCATAGATCTACTATAATACCTGATTACAAAGCCTAAATACTTTTGAACTGAAATATCGGTCGACTCATCAATTTCGAGACTGTAGTTGGTATCACCAATATCCTCTCTCAGCGCCGATTTAAAATGTGGCGCCAAAACATTTCTTATTATTTCACTACATTTAGTACGATGTAGTTTCATGTCACGAACAGCGTTGGAGTCTGGAAAAGCTTTAGCACACATTTGACCTAGATGATCAACTTGCATAACAGCTGAGTGCTCTGCGATGTAGAGCGAAAGCAGTGCTTCTGCATTATGTACACTGTTGGATTGCACTTCTTTTTGTATAGATATCGTGGTCTGGCTGTTCGAAAATGGTTTCAATTTTTCTACATGTTTTTTCGACTCAGAGTGACGCTTCACTTCGTATAACTTTGCTGTAAATTCAGTTTTACAATAAATACACATTGCTTTAGAATCATTTCCACTGACTGGTCTCAACCACTTTTTATATGCAGGATCATTCTCCCATTCTTTCCTATAATGTTGAGCGTAATTAGTCTTCTTCCTAAGAGGAACGTCCATTTTTGCAATTTGCAGCACGTAATCACCAAGTAATCTCACTGAATTCTGGAATTTATTATTAGAATATTTAAAAGAATATAAGAAAGAAATGAACTACTCAAATCTGTTCTGTACGAAAAAGAAATGAAATAGCAATATTATTAAATTGTTTATGTTAGACAAAGACAAAATCGTAGTTGGATTTTCGGGGGAATTATTTCCCGCCCTAGTAAGCAGGTACCACCTGTCTCTACGATTCATGTAAGAGGAAAAGAGACAGATAGTCTGACTGACATTTAGATTAATGACATTTGATGATTTTGAGTGACAGTGTGTGTTGCCCGTTTAAGTGCGTTTGGTTAATGCTAAGTTTTGTTTTAATTTTTGTCTCACACACGGTTTTTTGGCAATATTTATTCTGTGCACCAGTGTCAAGTTTTCGGTTTTGGGGCTAGATTTAGGGCTAGGGGCTAAACGATTACTTTAAGGGCTGAATGACCGAAAAGAGGGCTAGATCAAGCCCCGAAAGGGCTAAATTGGCAACACTGTTTGGGTCACGGGTCCGCTACTTTAGTACTATGACTTCTATCGTGTGCCCAAACAAAAGAATTTTACAAAATTTTGCAAACAAATTGGTGAGGGGCCCATCAAAGCAACAGTATACCGCTCACTTTCAGATTCAACTCAGATTACCAAATAATTTCACGTTTTTACCTTTATGGTTCAAAATAAAGTAGTTAGAAGTATAAATCACGTAAAAATCTAGAAATTAACGACTTACCAACAATTTTCATTCGAATTTTCTTAGCTGTTCCAGCTTCCAAAATGGCGGCTAGACATGTGTAGGTAATGCGTATGATGTTAAGAGGTAATATCATCATAAAAGACAATGCAACACATTACGCGAGTATTGCAACCAGCACACCAGTACACATCACACATATAATAATTATGAAGTAAAATCAGCTTGACGTAGAAAATATAGACAGGTGATGTGTAATAGCACCGGTTGATATCACTTTTCGAATGTAATGAGTAATGTGATATGTCATTTTAGCGTACTGTTTTGCGCATGATGGCGGCGCGGCAGTAAAAATGATCTGATTACCTACGCGTGCTAGAGAATGCAATCCCGCAAGTTTTTTGAAAGTCATTAAGAAAAGAGAGGAATCCTGTATCATAAACGAGTCTATAGAACTTAAAATGAAACTAAAAAATATTATTGAATGAAACTATCTATTAAGTAATCAAATCACTAATCAATCAGAAATAACAATTACAAACAAAGATCAAAAACTATTACAAACAAACAGAAAACAACAAGTTTTGTGAAACTATTACTAATTAGAAATAAAATTACTATTACAATCAAACAAAAAACAATTATTCATTATTTTGAAAGTAGCTGCGCATAAAACATAGCGTGTCAGTAGTTTTGTCAGCTAAACGGCTTCTTACTTTGCATGCTAGGTATCCAGCAGCAGAAAATGCCCTTTCCGCTTCCACGCTGGTGGGCACAACTGTTAACAACGCATTGTAGACGAATTGAAGATGTTCACCTTTGATCCCACCAGATTGCAACAAATTCATTTCTTTTCTGATTATACCTTCAAGAGAATGAAGCCCCGAAGAAGATCGACCAGCGGTTTTAGAACGCGATAGTGTTTGTTCCAGTTCATCTCTAAGAGATGTTGCTTCAGGCTCCGTGCTTTCTGCTCGCATCATTGCGGCCACTGTAGAAAGAGGTAAATCTTCCTGAGATTCCTGAGTAGAGATAGAAGATATTGAAGCCTCTGATGAGATTAACGTTAATGGTAATGCTGCGTCTCTCTTATTATATTGTAGTCTTTCAATAAGATTTATAATTTCTTTTCGGATTACACTCTTTGCAGGTAACTTAAAAGTTTCGTCATGCATGAATTCAATTCTATCTTCTTCGTACTTTACAGGGTCTTGTAAGTACAATAAAACCGCAGTCATATTGGTCCGTCGCTCTGTAATTCGTTTTCTTAATGAAGTAGCAAGTTTCTTGGCTAAAACTGAATCTTGTCCTTCCAACTTGCCGATCCGAATCTCAATGTTGTTTCAGCTGTGATCAGAGTCGACTCCCGCCGACACAAAACTTCTACAGCTAGTTTCATTGGCTGGAAAACTCGTTCTAAGTCACTTAACACAGTATATTCCTCTTCACTAAAGAAGTAATCTCCCGAGCTGTTCAGCCCTGAAATGGATCAGTATTGTGGACCACTGGTTCACATTAGTGTGAAAGATGGTACAGTTCCAGTTTTCCAGAGTTAAAGAGAATGGTGGATGAGGGCATTATTACGCCAGTAAAATATTCGAAATGGGCGACACCACTGCGTATTGTGCCCAAGCCCGACGAATCCCTCAGATTGTGTGGGGACTACAGAAGCACAGTGAATGCATCTTGTGAAGCTGACAGCTACCCTCTTCCCTCTGCAAATGAAGCGTTTTTCCAACTATCAGGGAGTAAATATTTTTCAAAGCTTGATCTCAAGCATGCATATAATCAACTGAAAGTTGATGAAGAAACAGCTGAACTACTAACGTTGAATACACCCTTAGGACTTATGCGAATGAATAGGTTGGCTTGTTGTTTGTTATTACTTATATACTCGAAGAAAGTACTTCCTCGCATCCAGCCAGTCTCTGACCGTCCAATGACCCAGTCATCAGGGAATGACGATGAAATCGACGATGGCACGCGTTCATAATTGAAGACTACCATAGTTGGAGCTAATTGACCAGCCGCATTACCTGTTACCAATACCGTTAAGTTGTCTTTCTCATCGCCCGAGGAGCTGTATATATATTGATCTCCTTTTTTTGCTAATATTCGTCCAGGTTTTGGGTTTAAAAAGAAGGCACTTTTATCGGTATTATAAATTCTTTCTGGTTTCTCAAGAATGTCTAGTAAATTTTTGTGTTGTAAGTAAGTTTTCACTTCATTGAACCAGCCTTTAAGTTGTTCCTCAGAAACGTTATCCCTTGCAGTTGTCAGATTTTGCGCAGTCCGTTCGGTAATATCTGGATGTCTTTTCAGAAACGAAGCATACCACTTCTTTTCGGGCCGGTTATCAGTAAAAGGATTTGACATGTTTTTTTCAGTTATGAGATGTTGTACGCTATCTAATAATTCTTCTTTTGTAATAGGTATGTCTTTTAGCCATATCTTTGATCCATATTTCGATAATATTTTCATCTTCTTTTGATAGAATAGTGCTTGGGCCCATGTTACACACAAGAGGGCTTTTTCCGGTAGTTTTATTGTATAAAGTGATTCTAGGAACCCCAAACTTTTTGGCTGCTTCTGCTACCTTCAAGCCTTTTCGGACAGCATCTATCGCCAAGCCCATTTGTTCGGGCGTATAGTCCTTCACTGGCGCCATTTCTGAAATACAAAAGTAAAGCTAAGCTTGGTCCAAATTTACATAATTTGCACTGTCCATTACTGGTTTTCTATGAATTACCCAGTAATTGACACTCGTGTTCATTATTGGTACGGATGTTCAAATTGAAATTTGGAAAGGACAATCGGACGCTTAAAAATAATGCTTTATTTTCATATTAAACCCAATCATGGAGCATAAACAAAATAATTTCGACATAATGTCCATAACTGGATAAACAAAAATTTTGGGCCCCAGTTATGTACATCGTTGTAAAAAGGTAAACATAACCTCAAAACAAACCACGAGCCACGATTCAGCATCATAATACATCCCCATAACAGGAAATACAGCGAATATTAGTTCAATCACACACACATACATTAGTTCGGAACATTTTTGCAATTACCTCGTTAACGATTCAGCTAATTAACACGGATAAAAAAATATTCATTCGCCGCACTGTATTTAATCGTCAGCCATTGTTAACCAAAATGGCCGAGACCTACGAAACGTCAAATTTAGACAGCTCGTCATGTGACATCTATGTTTTAATGTTGCCAGAATATAAAAACTAATTCCTCCTCTTAATTTGTAAGATTTACTTTTTTAAATTTCATTACTGGTTCCATGTCCATTACCGATGCCTCTACCTTACCTAAATATTGCACATCGCATTTTTCTCATTATTTAATGTCTTTCATAATTTTACTAGGGTTTGAAGCAAATACTTATGAAATATAAAAGCTAAAAAGTCTTACCTATTAAACTAATTTTTGCCGATGAATGCTGTTTTTTAATCTTCCCTTTCATGTTGCGGTAGCATAATAATAAATTTTCAGTATAGTTTTCTGAACATTTTTTGTGTTTGCGTTGAAAACCTCGGTCACATTAGTCCATGCGTCTTGTTTGTCTCCGTGCTTTACGCAGTCGGTCTTTTTGCTGTCAATTATGTGCTTCGCAAGCAAAGCAAAGCTTGTTCTTCCCATGTAAAATTGGGAGCACGAGCACGCGAACTTGTTTTTACGATCATCTTCAGTATGAAATGCTAATACGGACATAGCAAATATACTATTAACTTAAATATTTGTTTATTTCTTTGCAAATTCAAATGCGCCATATTTATTTAAATAGTGATTCAATCTGAACTAAAGATTGATAATAGCCGTTGCCACGTTCCATATTATGAAAAATATTTTCGGAGCAAAGTATGAAGACACATGCCAATTTTGCTCAAACATGTAACTCTCGTAAAACGGAATACGAATCGACAGTCATATGCATTACTTTTATATTTTCTTTTTGGGGAAACTTGCTATAGACAAACACTAATCACAATCAGTTAATTATTGACGAAGTCAGTATGGTGCAAGACGTGACTAATTATAATTAGTCTTAATTGTAATTAGGGGTTAATAATTCTTAGTTAATTTCAATTAAGCTAATTTTAAACAGAATTTTGGTAAAAGCCACCCTTAATAACTAATGAAAAATTAACGGAAAATTTATAGTTTTCATGTCGTCGAGGTGTCCCTTGCATTGTTGGTGCAGGTAAAATGAACATTATATCTTCTGTTTACTCCAGCTGTGTCAGGTTCCAGTGGTTCAACAAAAGTTTCTTGTAATTTACTTTTTAATTTTAGATACGATACAAAAAAATCGAAAGCGTCTTCTTCAGCGTCAGCCAACTCTTAAGATTTTTGTCGCGTAATATGCATTTATCCTTTTTATTTTGAATGAAATTACTACATAATCCCCTACCTGAGTGAATACTCGTACTACTTCTTCAGCATCAGATTCATGAGCTGAGATATTTCCTTTTGCCTAAATTGCAAACTTGTTGGTATGTTATTTTTAATTGTTTTTATTTGTAAAATTTCGGAACTGTAATGTAACTTTGTTTATTTTAGGCAATAAACTTGATTTGATTTGATTGTTACGAGGGTCGAAGAGAACATCCTGACTTACTTACTACCATGAACATCAGCTTATCAAATGTGGGAAAAGTTGCAGACAGTATTTGATGCTAAATTTAAAGTCGGCATTCACCTTTTACAACGGAAGTTTTACAATCTAAAATTTGACAGCACTGAGTTTTATTTCACAGATAGAAGATTTAGTAAATAAATTAAAGATAGAGGGTGAAATATTTCAGATTTTTATCTGTTTGAGGATGTCGTTAGTTCTGCTGGAGCTGTTACCTCTATACTCTCCCAGACACTCCCAGTTTAGCCTAGCTATCATCTTCTGAACTCGGTCCTGAATTCTACGCTTTGTATTAATAGCGGATTGTATTTTTTATTTATTAGCCTTTAGAGGATTGCTTTGAAATTAAAATAAGTGGTATTTCAGTAAGTAGTAACCGTAGGAGTTCATTTTTGGTGAAGAAAATAAGTCTCATCATGAAGAGGGTGATGACATTAGTAAGGATATATGGGTTCTGGACCACTCTCGCCGAGCTAAACTCTCGACTTCTGATTTTGGGCCAATTTTGGCGGATTGGGTCGAATCGCGGATTAAAAAAAAGAGCTATTTGATATCAAATTAGCGGTATTGCCCCCCATCTAAGACGATAGCACTGACTCCCAGCTCTCTATCTCACACGGTTTCCGAGATATAAAACTCATATGCTCATGAAATACACTCAATGTAAAGGGTCGGCTACCTGGCTCAATAGCCAGGACAATTCCTATAATTGGGGTTCTCTTTTGTTAACCGCGACTCAGATTTTTACTGTCAATCTCACTTGCGCAATTGCTGCCCGCTCCCGAACGCAGCTTTAACTAGCGTGTATGTTAACGATGTATTGTGTTAATATTTGTGTTTTTACGAAGATTAAACACTGTTAACTTATGTATTGTTTTATTTAGAAAGCACAAGTAGGTACACTTTTTTTCTCATTGAAAGTAACCAAAGATATGACATCTGACATTTGTTTTAGGGGGAAAACCAAAGAGTAAAAAAATGCTTTAAATTATTATTCTGCCAACACACCCCCTTAATTTGTGCATTTTTAAAAAATTACTAATTTGGTATATTAACAAATTTATAAATTTTTTCATAACATAAACTTTTGGTATTTATATAATCAATGGTAATCTTCTTCTTATTTATAATATCTTTCAAGAAATGAAATTTTATGTCTATATGCTTCATTCTTTTCGAATTTCCGAAACTCTTCGACATGCATATAGCACTACTATTGTAGACAAGAAGTTGCTGATATGCCAGGTTCTCAAGCATGCTGATGTGGTGAGTCATGCTTTTATTATTATCAAAAGAATATTAACAAAAGGATAAATTGCCACCGTCTTCCGGCAGTAGTTGTACCATTCCCCCACTGTGTTCATTGATAGACATTGTCCTTTCTGGTGCATATCAGGATCTTCTTCAATTGCAGTTCCATAACTCCACCGACGGGTGAAGCAATACATCAAATAAAACACCTGCGGGAGTGTAATTTTTGCTCCTTCGAACCATGTCCCTTTTGCTCTTGAAATCCTGCCACGTTGCTGGCGACAAGGAGATTTGTGGCAACGGAAATAGCCAACATTGTCGTCTGTCAACTCAATGCTCGTTGGTGAGCGGTGGTGGCGGCATTTTTTTTCAAGCGGGACCGCATTATTGGCCTCCGCAAATGCAATGCACTGCTCCTTCGTGCCGCACTCTCGTACTAAACGAGGGAGATTCATCCTCCTCAATATTTCTTCCACGTACAAACGCCTCGGTACGTACACGCCGTAGAGATCCCGATTGGCGTCAGTAGGATCCGGCAAGATTTCTCCACGTTCGTCTTGGTCGCCGTCTGCACGGGGAATGGGGTCCGCGGAGTCCGAGGGGCCCGCTAAGCCCGAGGGGCCCGCCAAGACAGCGTCAGCAGGTATCTGGTCCATTTTAAACAAAGCGTGGGTCGTCGTTCGGGGAAGGTCCAAGGTCCAAGAAAACGAAAGCCGGGTCGTCAGGGAAGGCAGGTACAAGTCCAGGTAGAGCGCGAGAGTCGTCGAAAAAGGCACAAAAACACAAAAAACTACGGAGCACATTCCAGTACGCAAGCGCAAAAGGAATGACGCTCATAAGTGAGAACATTAATGACCAAGACATATCACCAGAAAGAATCTCTAAATACTATGAACTTAAAAAAGACAACCAGTCATCCAAATCAAGCGTTGGCCGTTGGCACAACATCACAAAAAGTTTCGAATCGATACGACTAGACTAAAAGAAAAGTAGAATCTCTACTACAGCTTACATTGGCAGCGTTCGATCAACAGACCGCATCCGTAGTTAATAACACCGCCCTGTCCAACAAACTCGACTCTACCTGTCGTTTGTTGAATCCCGTTGCTCAAGAATCCAAAAACTATGGATAGCTGGGTGGGATGAATATCCACCAAAAGAAATCGTGGAATTGTGGAATAAGTATCGTGAACAGCTTCCTTTGGTTCGGAATGTAAAACTTCCGTCAGATCACTTCAGATGATGCTTCGTCTTAAGAACTTCACGGTTTCTGTAATAGTTCAGAGTCTGCTTATAGTGCAGCAATTTATGTGCGCGTTTTGCGTGATGATGCACACGTTCAAACTTCTCGCGTGTGTGCAAAAGCGCGTGTTGCACGGGGAACATAAGTCTGCCACGTTTAGAGTTGTGTGGTGCAGTGCTTCTTGCTAATCTTATAATTTAGATCTAAACCACAACTTTTCAATCAGTCTTCTTTACAATTAGTACAGTAAATAAACTAAGTTTTATAACAATTGAAATAATAATTAATATAATCCCCATTATTCCCCATTAATACACTCAGCGGCACGGAATTTAACCCAAATTTTATTTTTGAGTACACACTAAATAGAATTTATTTTTTTGAAAACTTCCGTTTCAGTTGAAACCTCATTAGTGCTGGCTGTTTATAGGCAGTATCATAAAAAAATGCAAGCTGTCAATATCAGTCTTAAAACTTTTGGCGGGAAACGTTTTCCCAGAAAATTATTGCTAAGTACGGGTAAGTTTAATTTGAGTATAATATTTATTTAAAAAACATAACAAAGTGAAGTACAGTAAAATAATAAAATAATATCCAAAGTAAAAATTTAAATAAACTTAAATGCAAATGTTTGCCGTCAATCCTGGCGCAAAGGATCCCAGAACGCTCGCCGCATTACCGCGTTGGATCGCAACTGATAATGATAATCTTTGCACCAGGAATGACTTGGCGCGGGGGTCACATCCCTTCTCTTTAAGGCGTTTGCCAATTTGGTCGATGAAGCTTTCAGCTTCTCTACCGTTAAAGGACAATGCTCATTTTTATATGGAAGGTGGTGCCTTTTTTTTTTCGCGCGACCACTGACCAGACCTTGATGTCCGTGTACCAGGTCCTACCACTGATACAACGGTACATGGTACATTTCGCTATCCTCAGTCTGGACTGAGTTATAGAGGTTCAAAAAAAGGAAAAAAAAAAACTGACTTTTTACTTTAAATCTTATCATATCGATTCAGAATAACACATTTATGAATTCCTATTAAAGCATATTATTTTTACCTAGCATACCTGTTTTTTAGTTGCATATTTAAACATGAAGATCGGCGTATCTTTGTTTAGGTATGTATCAAAACTTGAACTAAAAATGGTTTTAGTTTGTGCTCTCTTAAAGCCGATTAAAAACCCCGCTCGAGATGACTTTTGTTTGATCATAAAATATATTTTTATGTTATTTCGTCAATGTGAAAGAATAAAAACCACAAAAATATATACACTTTGTTAACAGCGGCCCTTTTATTAATTGATGTTTTTGGTGAGTTACATTCTTATTATTTGCATTTACATTGCTTAGACCATTTGCTGTATTTAACTCATATGTATATTATTATAGAATAAATAATAGTACTAGGTACAGAAGGCGCACTCTCTGATAGCAAACGTGCGAATTTCAATCTAGCTACCACGCAACTAACGTTCAAATTACTTTGAACGCGTCGAACGTGACCCTGGCTATAATAGCCTACCGTTTCTCGCTGCGCTCGTTTTAAAACATTATGCACCTTAAGTCCGCGACGCGAGAGTCCGCATTACTAAGTCCGTCGCGCGCCTTTGATAAAGCCGCTCCTCTGTAGGGTTGGGCGTAATTACAAAATAATTGAATTAAACCTTTTATATTATATTGATATTGGTAATACTTCACTGGTAACTAATAATAATCATAATAAATAATTTTAATTAAACTTGACCAGTTACAATCACTGTTTTAAAAAGCAACCACACTAGGCGCAGCCTGTATCGTGGCTACTATTTGATCTAAAGTTCGTCATTTTCAATACATTTCTTTATTTTATTACTTAACTTATGAGTATTTAACCAGTAACCAGTTCATGTGAGCTTGTATTAGTAAGCAATCACTAGTTCTGGGAGGTCTACTTATACTGAACGATTTCTAATTAGAGGTGGTTAACATTTATACGAAAATATAGCAGCTGGGGTAGGGTGATATCACTAAATATGTTAATACCTGAAATTATTTCATTATTATAATGATTTAATCAATAAAAATTATATTAAAGACAGTAAAAGTATTATCTTACCTTTCGATATTATTTGGAAGGAAAAAATATTGTACCTCATTGACATTCCTATCATTATTTAAACACCCGAATGCTATACAATACCTTTTTGCTTTTCGTTCACCTATAATAATTAAAATAAAACTTGGAATAAGCGAATTAAAGCACGGGCGTCGTCACTCGGGTGCGCGTCGCTCCTTACTAACTATCCGCATAAATGCGGACGCCGGCGTAGGTACATTCTGGAGCTCTGGCGCGAAGTGAGCCGAGCCTGCCATTACCAGTGCTTACGAGAATAATAGAGCTGGATTCACATTATGTTAAAAAAATGTATTTTTAGTTAAAAACGGTTTTATTTGTCAAGTCAATATGTCTTACTACAGGTCTCATGTTTGGTCAGTAGACTCCTTACTAGCAACCCTTTTACCCCTTCAAAGCTTTACGGGTATTATTGTAACACCCTGTATATAAATGTAAAGGTTAGTTTACAGGTATGCGTAGGTGTAGTAAGTAGTAATAAACAAAAATAAATGTAAGTGTATAAAAATCTATTCGTATGTGTAATATTTTTCATACAAAAAATGTACCGTCGGGCTTAACTTTCAACCTCTATAACTCTGTTCGGACTGAGTTTAGAGGTATGCTTGTCATACTTTAATTTATCAGGTACATTGTCTAGAAGCGATATATCAAGGTCTCATCAGTGGACGCTCAAAAAAAAAAAGGCACCAATTTTAGGCATTGGCTTTTAATTTAATGATAATATCGTGGGTTTTATTGAAATGTTATTGTTTTTAAACGACTGTTTATCGTTTCTAGGTTTGCAATATGTTGCTTACTCCTGCACAAATTGCTCAACCTGTCGCTTTAATCGACGTGGGCCTGACTCAGCGCCAAGTATCTGCAAGATTAAATATTGCGCGTTCCAATTTGAAATATGCTGTAAAACGATACCGTGAGACTGACCTGTACACGAGAAGACCAGGCAGTGGTGGGGTAAGATGCACATCCTCGCGATGACTGTTTTGTCATGTTTCAAGTACAGCGAAATCGCTTCCTTACTGCTGTAGAGGCTAGGCAGTCTGCAAATGGTTCGAAATGTAAACGTCAGTGAACGCACGATTAGAAGAAGTCGACTTACATGCATGTAGGCCAGCCAGAGGTCCAAAGCTCGAGAGGTGTCATCGTGTAGCACGCCTTCGATTCGCACGAGAGCACGCTAACTGGAGTCTGGAAGACTGGGGCAACGTTTTGTTTACGGACGAAAGTAGAGTGGCTTTGAGAGCTCCAGATGGTCGAGAGCGCGTGTATAGGAGACGTGGTGAACGGTTCCTCCCAATAACTACCAGACAGACAGAAAGTTTTCAATGAGGCTCGGTTATGGTATAAGTTCCGACGCTCGTACGGAGTTGGTTATTGTGGAATGTCGAGCAAATGCGGCACGCTACATCGAAGAGATTCTCCAAGAACACGTTGTACCATACGTGGACTTAATCAGAGTCGAAAATTTTTTGCTAATGCACGATAATGCACTTGCGCACACTGCACAGAGCGTGGAGGGCGATGGAGGGCGTACCTTGCAGAAGTTGGAATTCGCAAACTACAGTGGCCAGCGCGAAGCCCGGACATGAACCCAATAGAACATGCCTGGGACATGCTAAAACGTAGGGTCAAAGCTAGCCCCAACCCACCACAGAACCTTCAGAAACTAAAATCAGCCTTAGTAACTGCTTGGGATGAGATGCAAGTAAAGTGTTAGAGCGAGATAAAAAACAAGGAATGTTGTATAGCGCTATTGGGTTGATCACACGTAACGAGTAGAGTGGCGAGACAGCAAATGGTCACTGGGCCGAGAGAGTCGCCCAACCGAGTCGCTGTTCACACGTATTTACAAAACTGGCGAGACAGTTCAGTTTGATGCTGTTGATTGTCGTGTACAATGGATCGCAGAAAAACTGATTTTTATTTTATTTTCATTCCTTATTGCAATTAGGGCTGCATTACACTTGACTTTGTTTTTATATTCAGGTGACAAAAATTCCATAAATATTCATGTATTTTTTAACACTGTATGAATTTAATTGTCATTTCTAATGTCCATTTCACATTATTCCACATACTACTAGCCTTTTTTATTGAAAAAAACTAAAATAACAAAAATAAATAAACACACGCTGCTCGGTACAAATCGAACGAGTGGCGAGTGGCCAACCGAGTGCCTGTCCACACGTACCGAGCGGGATAGCGAGTGGCTGCGGGGGCTGAAGAATGAAGCGGGGGGGTGGGCACTCGGCCGAGCAAACAAATCATGATTCTAGTCGCTGTCTCGCCGTTTTGGCTCGGCCGAGTACTCGCCAAAGTGTTCATACGTAACAACCACTCGGCCGAGTGCACTCTCTCGCCACTGTACTCGCTACGTGTGATCCACCCATATCTTTTTTCATCACTCCATCCATAAATGTTCGTCTTAACTTAAACGCATATGTCAGTCAGCATAAAAAAACTGCGAAAAAAAAATTCGTTTTGCTTGTATTTATTGATAAAACTCGTTTAATAAAATTAAATATCTTTTTCTTGATTGCCTAGCGATTTTTATCGGTAGATAGATGTACTCACAAGGAAATCCGCATCACTCGCTAGTTGGTACGTTGGAAAGCACATTATTACATTGTTTCGTATATTTTCCTTGTATTATTATATTATTTTAATGTCTAACATAATACGCTTTATTCTCTAGGATGGAGTTATGATCGTGATCTAAACTTTGATACCAATGTGGACGTTCAAGAAGACCTTACCGTGTGTTCAATAATTGCTGACCCTTGAATTATATACTTTTTCGAACTTGAACTAGGTATTTTCGAGGATATCAATGTTGATTCACAATGCAGAACATAAGATATTGAAGAATATTTTTACAGGTAATTGGTTTACGTACCTAACTTAGGTATTTACTGGCGAATTATGAAATGAGAGAACTGATATTATTGTACATTACAAAATAAAAAACTAATGATTGTGTCTATTTTAGGTTCCTCATACCAAAGACAGCTGTGCTGACTGTGCTCTTGCCTTTTGTCAACAAAAGTTGAATTACACGGACGGCAACTGTATGAAAAAGCCAACATAATTATTATTTGGCAATAAAATTGAAGATGCCATTTAGGAGTGTCATTGCGGAGTGCCATAGTGAACGTGCTGCAGGGAATGGAACTTCAGCAAGCAGTTGTAGCTGTGTTATTGTTAGTTAGTCATTACATTGACTACAAAAGTATAAACAATTAAATTTCAACACTATGGTGCATCAACTACTATTTATTTCGCTTATAAAGGTACAGTTACACATGCTCATTAGTAGCACGAAAGCATGCTACTATTGAGCAGTTGCTACCTAGTAGCAAGTGTATCGAAGCATTGCTAATTATGAGCATGCTAATTTCGAGTTTGCTCAAAAATCGACAGTCGTGCGATTTTTGGGCATGCTACCTGCGGCGCGGGTGGAAGGGGGGGTGCTTTTAGCACGTGTGAACAGGTTTGCTTGTTGAGCATGCTCATCGATCAATCGTTTGCTTTGCAGCAAGTGCGCGTGCACGATTTCGCGGCAAAAATGTCTCGCTGGGGCGATGAAAAAACGTTAAAATTTGTGATTTTATATCGGAACAATGAATGCCTATGGAATCCGCGATCACCACAATACAAAAACAATATTGCAAGAAATAATGCATATCAAGATTTGTTAACCAACATGGACGATCCTACTTTGAATTTGAAATTAATAAAAACAAAAATTAAAAACTTGAGGTCTATTTACCACAGTGAATTAAAAAAAATTGAGAGTTCCAAGCGATCTGGTTCTGGTTCTGCTACTGTGTACAACCCATCCACATCCTGGTTTCACGAAATGGATTCTTTCCTTAGAGATACTGGCGAGTACAGAGAACCTATTTCTTTGGATTTGGTGAGTTTTGGTTTGTCATACAGATTAGATGAGGAAAGATTTGTATTTGTGTGTGTGTGTGTGTATATTTGTAATGAATAACCTCAAAGGCTAAACTTTCCATTAATATCCCAGGCTTTGGCGGTTCATGATTTTATGGCTAAAAGGTCTATACTTAAGAAGCATTTATGCCAAGTTTCAAGTTTAGGAGACTCATAGTTTTCGAGAAATTAATTTTCTAAAATCAACAAATTTGGTTGTAAAAAGACCACGTTTTTTTTTTTTTTGCGTGGTAGTGTGTTCGTACCGTGTTCATACAGCCAAGTTTAAAGTTTTTTTTTTCTTGCTACTTTATTTTGCTTTAAAATACATTAGAATTATTATTTTCGTTAGTGAAAACAATTTTATTGTATAATTTACGTTAAATGTCATGCAAAAATGTAAGTAATTCAAGTGAATAAGTAATTTTTTTTTTTTTTTGCATTCTGCACGAAAGTTAAAACCACTAAGGCGGAAATAGGTTCCGAAGGCTAAGGCGGGAACGGAGCGAGCGCAGCGAGCGAGAGACCGCCTTAGCCTTCGGGGTGTTAGTAAATTTTTTTTGTTGCCACCCAGAAAGAAAAGTGCAGGGCAGGAAGACTGGGGAGGGTGGACTTCCCCCTGCTGTCTTTTCCCCTACCCAGAACCGACTTGGAGCATCTCTGAACACTGTTAGTTGGGTTGTTTTGGCGAACATAACCTCAAAATTATTTTTTTTTATTTTGTGGAAACTACTTATCTCCGCGCTTGGGGGAGGGGGGAGGGGGGTTCCCCCAACTCCCCCCCCTCCTAATTGTGGTATAATTAGTTACCAAATATGGCCTAATTAACCTAAAAATGGTTATAAAACTGGACATAACCTCAAAACTTTGACCTTAAATATCTCGAAAACTATGCACCTCCTAAGGGGGGGGGTGGTATCGGGGGACACCCCCCCTCCCCCCCCCTTCCCCCCCTCCTCCCCCAAAATCGTGGGATATTAATGGAAATTTTTACCAACTCAAAAACTACTGAACCGATTAAAAAAAATCTTTCACTATTACAAAGAAAGCTACATTCACAGTAACATAGGAACACACACAATAATTAGAATGTACTAGTTAACTCCGCGGTATTTTGGAATTGAACGAATGAATGAATGACGTGCTGTAGGGTTGAACACTGCCTGTTTTTCTTGACCATTTGTTAAGTTTGCAAATAATGAATGAATGAAAAAAAAATTGTATAAAATATTAAAATGATTTACTATTTTTTTTATTTTTTTTTATTTGAGTATTAAAATGATTTACTTTAAATTTGACAGCATCGAAAGAAACACAATAGTACTTCAATCCCTCCCTCGCGAGAAATATGTGTACCTACTGATTGACATTGACATTGTCCAATCCGATTACTTTAATAATAGAGGTATTGAAGTACTATTGTGTTTCTTTCGATGCTGTCATATTCAAAGTAAATCATTTTAATACTTTAATGTAATTATTTGCAAACTTAACAAATTGTCAAGAAAAACAGGCAGTGTTCAACCCTACTTACATCATGTAATTCATTTATATTCGTTCAATTCCAGAATAATACCGAGACGTTATCCTTCTGTAAATGTAGGTACTACTAGTACATTATATTCATTCTGTGCTTTTACTGCGGGAAAATGACTTATTCCCACGGGAAAAACTGTTAACGCCGGCGGAAAGCTAATAATAAATAAAAATGCAATCATATTTGCATTATATATGTAATATAATATATATAATAGGTATCGTAGAATATTAATTTATTAGTTGCTTTTTCTTATTTTATCCTATAATAATATTATGACAGGATTAAAAGTAGGTCTATTGCGTTGGGGTAGGAACGGCGGCGGCGGCGCTGGGTGATGTCCATATGAAATGGCGTCATGCGTAATATTGCCAACTTCTTGAAATATGGCCTAATTCTCCAGAAATTAATTTCATACGGACTTCCCCTAGCGCCGATCTTACCCGAAGAATGAAATAATGATGGTGAATTTATATCATATGATCTTGCCACGGTACCGCCTCTGTAGTTTCAAAAAGCTGCGCATATGCGTTTCTTATTGCTTCTGCCTGTCGAGAAGCGTGGTTACTATAGCGTGTAGGTGGTAATCCTTCCAAAGCTCTGCGCAGTTTTGCCCTCCATGATCCTGGTACAACAACACGTTGTTGTATATCTTCAAAGTCGACGCATCTTTGCGTGATGTACATATCAGATGTTTTTCGAAGCCAATTGTGTAAAGAGCAGGCAGCTAATGTAATTTGATCAACATTTTTGGGGCCCATATCTATAGCATTCATAAGAACTCGAAATCTTGTTACTAAAATACCAAACGCATTTTCAACTATTCGTCTGGCTCTCGATAAACGATAGTTAAATATTTTTTCTTTATGCGTTGGAGTTCTTCGATAGGGCTTCATAAGATATGACTTTAGAGGAAAAGCAGCGTCTGCCACAATAACGGATTGGTCCGGTAAATTGAGAGTATTATTTTCCAAAGCTTGTGCTAAATTTGATTGTTGATAAACACCTCCATCAGAAGCTCTACCATTAGTCCCAACATTTACGTACGAAAAACAATAGTCATCGTCAACTAATGCCAAAAGTATAATGCTATGGGCGCCTTTGTAGTTATAGTAGTCAGAAGTATCATCAGGAGAGAGTATATTTATATGTTTACCGTCCATCGCTCCAACACAACCTGGAAAATTCCACTTAGTTCTAAATCCATGTTCAATGCGTTTCCAATCTTCATGACAGGGAATCTGAAAAAAAAACCTAATTAATATATTATGTTGTAGAAATTTTATAAATTTAAGTAACTGACTATTTGTATTTTTATTACAGATACAGAACACAGAAGAGTCATCGCAGGATTCACAAGTTGATGCTGTTTCATACCCGTTAACGCCGCAGTCAGTGAACGTGTTCTCATCACCCTCCCCAAGTCCAACTACGGATAATCGATCACAATCGCGTTCATCTACTAACTCGTCAACACGACGTAGAAAAAGAAGCTTACAAGAAGAACCTATTACCTATGCGCTTGATCGTTTAGAACATATTAGTTCTAATATAAATAGACAATCTGAATATGACGAATTTTATTATTTCGCTCAAAATGTTGCAGCTCAATTGCGAGCCCTACCATTGAACGAGGCATTAGATGTACAACATGAGATACAAACAATTTTGATTGCAGCAAGACGTCAATACCAGTACCCAAATTTGTCTCCCCATACACAAACAATAACTTTAATATCTCCCAGTACAAACACACAAACAATAACTTACACTCTTCCACATACTACAAATACACAAACACACCACACCCACACCACACCACACCAAACACCTCCTACTACTACAAACACACAAACAATCACTTACACTCTTCCACATACTACAAATACACAAACACACCACACCCACACCACACCACACCAAACACCTCCTACTACTACAAACACACAAACAATCACTTACACTCTTCCACATACTACAAATACACAAACACACCACACCCACACCACACCACACCAAACACCTCCTACTACTACAAACACACAAACAAACACTTACACACTTTCTTCGTCTTCCGAAGATCTGTTGACCAAAGCATGGAAAATGTGTTAAAGCTAAATGCATACTATTCTTTTATTTTATTTTGATTATTTTGCAGAAGTACCTTTATAATTTTTGTTAAACATAAGGCTAATTAAGATAAGATAAGATGTACAACAATAAATACTTGATCTATACTAATAATCACTGGTTTACTTGCTTACCCGCATATAATCCTTCAGAGCATTGTATATTGCATTACACACTTCAGGTAGAAATAGAGCTATCGTAGATCTTGCAACTCTGTGAAGTGCTTCTAATGTGTATAATGAATCTCCTGTTGCTAGATACCTCAACGTCACTTCCAATTTCACTTTTGGTGGAATAGCATTGCGCATGTGTGTATCTTGTTTCTTTATAGCGTTTTCAATTTTAGACAGTAACTCGTCAAACTGATGCGGTAACATGCGCAAATGATTTTTGTAACCATCAATATCTTCTTCTCGCATTTCTTCTAGCAATCGAGTACTTGCTCCAAGATTTTCTCTTCTACTTAGCCAATCACGAACCCAAATTGTCCTATTACGTCTCTTTTTCTTTTTTGATAAAAGTTTTTGGACAAATTTTAATGCAATCAAAATTGTTATATTATTCAACTCTCTGGAGAGGGCCGCTTCCATTTTTCACGCACTGACCAAAGAGAATGTAATAAAACTAGGCACTGACTGACACTATTGCTGACACTGACAGAGAACTTGCTAGAATGTCGATACCGAAGCAAGCATAGCCCGTGCTAAATTAGCATGTGTATTCAATTGTTTGCTTTGAGCATGCTTATTTAAAAGCTTGCTTAAAAGAAGCATGCTAAACATAAGCAAATGTGTCAGTTCAAAGAGCATGCTCGCTTTAAGCATGCTAATAAGCATGACGTTTTAGTAGCATGTGTAACTGTACCTTAACAGTTTACTGCTGGACTTATGCCTTCCCAGTCTATTATTACAAAGATTTGTTAAAATACACAAAGATGTTAATAAATTAATTCTTTATTTTCTTTTCCAACATGTCCCAACCAACCTAAAGATAATATAAGAAATAATACACACAAATAATACAAGAAATATTAAAATTTTAATTGATACTATAATCTAATTTCTGTTTATGGTTTTATGTAAGATATTATTCAATCATGAGGTTTGAAAATCTCCACAATTATGCTATAATCATAATGAAAAAGCATATACAATTGCTTGAGAAAAAAATTGCAGCCCCGCTACTAATATTAGGTCCTTACATATGAAATTGCCGTTCAGTATCAAAAAAGTGAAACAAGTTTTTTTTAATGAAATTATTATTTAATCAATCGAAGTATGCGACGTTGTTATCGATACACTTCCGCCATTTTATAGGCAGATCATTGATACCTTTGGAAAAAAAATCCTGGGAGCGAGAGTCTATGAACTGTTTGAAGGCGGTTTTGAGTGCCTCATCAGATTTGAAAAATTTTCCTTGTAAAAAGTTATCCAAATTTTAAAAAAAGAAGTAATTGGTTGGGGCAAGATCTGGAGAGTATGGTGGGTGACGCAGATCTTGCCCCAACCGATTACCACTTTTTTCAAAACTTGGATAACTTTTTACAAGGAAAATTTTTCAAATCTGATGAGGCACTCAAAACCGCCTTCAAACAGTTCATAGACTCTCGCTCCCAGGATTTTTTTTCCAAAGGTATCAATGATCTGCCTATAAAATGGCGGAAGTGTATCGATAAAAACGGCGCATACTTCGATTAATTAAATAATAATTTCATTAAAAAAAACTTGTTTCACTTTTTTGATACTGAACGGCAATTTCATATGTAAGGACCTAATATATTCATAGCCAACCATACATATTTACTTTCAGAGATGGTTTGCTATTGTTTTGTTTATTCAATATAGAATTAATATGAACCTACTTAACTTACAAGTATTATAGTATATAGGTAATAATAAGTTTTCTTTATTTCTTTTACAATGGTAAGCTAAACACTTGACGCAGTCTTATTAAAGGTTCAACATCATTTCTGATATTTTTGTTTATGGTATTATTGTAAGATTCTATTCAATCATGAGTTAATCTCATGATAATCTCTATAATTATCCTATAATTATAATGAAAAGCATTAGGAATTGCCTGAGAAAATTGCATACATTTGGAGTAGCCCCGCTACCATCATATGAAGGAGTTGACCATCTTTATTAGTAGCCAACCATACATATTTACTTACACATTAAGTATTGTTTATTAAATATAGAATTAAGGTAAGTACTTTCGAAGTGAAAGTTACCTACTTATGAAGAAAATTATAGATTTTTCCAATCACTTTTCAAGTTAACCTCTTTATTGAACGTTCTCGCCTTGCTCTCGCGCACTCAGAACGTGGAAGACTTTATCACGCGTAGAACTGTCAAAAAGCGAATGTCTAAGTCGCTTAATGAACGTTACGTGCTAGCCAAAGCGACAATTCCGTCGCGTTCTCGCCGATTGACATAAGGTCGCCATTTTTGTGTCTCTCTCGCGGGAACTGTGCTAGCTCCCCGCGACAACTCCGCGAGACAGGCTCTATGTCGCGTTTTGACAGCTTCTCGAGCCTGTCGCGGTCTTACATGCTTGCCCTGCAGAGATAAACAAGAATACAGAGATCCTTTTTCCTTTAAAATTTTTCATAACTAAGATTTGAACACCTACCAATTTATTTAGTTAAACATGATAGGGTAAACCACCGTAATCTTGAAACCCCACCAATTATTGACAACCTAAAGGTTTAATTAAAATTATTAGTTCTATTTAAAACGTTCACTCTTACAGCAAAAACTACAGGGTGTCCAGTGGTAGATTTCAAAGTTTGAACAAACATACTTTCTGAACGCAATACGTGAGGAAGCAATACATGGAACAGTGGAGTGGAGAGCACCGCGCTTTTGCCGTCGAGGCGTACATTTCGTGTGGTTTTTCGCTGTCTGAAGCACGCCGTCGGTATTCGTCGATTACGTGATGGACCATCGATCAACCTCATACAGTCATGGGTAGCAAAATTCAGAGCTACAGGATCAACATTAAATAAACTCAGACCGGGACCTATACCGACGACGACGGTAGCCACGGACGAAAATGTTGAACGTGTTATTATTTCTGTCACTGAAAATCCCCGGTTGTCACTTCGTGCACGTTCATCGATATTGGGAATAACGAAAATATCAACTTTACAGGTTATAATGCGAAAACAACTGAAGTTCCATCCGTACAAAATTCTAATTGTTCAAGATTTACATGATTCTGACTTTCCATTAAGCAACTCGTCGGGGAAATGGGCGAGTGAGGCCGCTGGCAATTTTCTTTCCATTTCCGACAACAGCGACAACGGCCTTATTTCTTTGCGTTGCTTGTTGTGTTTCGCCAACAACTCGCAAATGAGTTTTATCCTGAACTCGCGATGTTCTATGCGTGAGCCAGGTGTGACGGGACTTCGGTTGTAAAGTATATAGGAATTTAGGACGCTCACATTCAGCAAGCGCCTAAAAAACTTTTTGTACCAAACTTTCGTGCGTTTCCTTTCGATCGGGTACATTGCCAACAGCTGGTCCTTCTTATCTACCCCACCCATGCAGATATTATAGTCACACACAACTGTTGGCAATAGGGCATCATTTACCCGAGGCACAGAGTTTCCATGGTATGTAGACGTCAGAGACACGAGCTTATTGTCTCGAAACGTCACAATGTCAACATCGCCTGATGTGCATGCGACGACTTGACCAGGAGCAATGTGACTCAATCGCAGTTCGGCTATCTCGGCTGGTACGAATTGGCGGTTGGTCTGCAAAGTTCCGACACAATCAAAATCTAAAGATTTTAGTACTCTGGACAATGCCGGTGAATTATAATAATTGTCCATCCAGACAGTGTGGCCTTGATTTTCCAGCCCATTTAACAAATTCAAAACAAGTGAGGGTATAATACCTAACACCTGGTTACCTCTGGAGGGTTCTGAACGTTTTGGACCTGCGTGTACTTTAAACCTCCATAGGTAGCCAGTGTCGGATTCACATATTTCGTAAGTTTTAATCCCTGCTTTGGCCGCTTTCGTCCGTATCTTTTGTTTGATGTTAAGCCAGCCTTTCCACATTGTCAAAGATTCGTCCAATGCAATGTTTCGCCCCAGTTTGTACAGCTGAGGGAAAATTGCATTGAGGTGGTCAATCACGGGCTGGATCTTGTAAGTTTTAGCTTCATGCAGGTTTCCTGCAACCATGTTGGCGTTGTCATTGAAATGCAGACAAGCATTCAACACTTCAAATCTACGCAACGGCATGGTTGCAGAAAAGCCTGGTGTGGAGAAAATGTCACCTTTGCTCGACCAGTATGAACGAAGAGACGATTTGTACACTATTCCCATTGCTAAGCAAATTGCAAAATAAGTGTACAATTCATCTGCATTCGTGTCCTCCCAAAATGATAAGCGGCAGTATGGGGTCAACCGGTTGGATGAAATCAGTTTTTCCATAAGCTGCTGCGCGTACTTATTGGTTTCTTCTGCGAGGTTGTTCATAAATGCCTGGTCCCAAATTGCCACGAAGGCGTCGTACGGCTGCTCATAATCAAAGTTAGCTTGCCCAGGCCCGCCGGAAAAAGTACAGCGCCTTGATGCTGCTGTTTCTTGTGGCTCCATTCTCCGCCAGTCAAAATTAAATTGTTGCACTGTATCAAGAGCAACCCCAGTCGCCACCGGACCCTGCTCGAACCCGTCACCTCGATCAGGATCCTGCTCCAGCCCGTCCCCTTGAGTCGCAGGCTGCGCGTCTGCTCGGTCCTGACTAACAATAAAATACAACAAGCGTTAAATTGTGTGAAGGACAGCATGTATTAGTATTGTTAGGTATAAAAACATACTTTAAAGGCAATGGCATCTCGTCTTCCTCATCAATGTTGGCCAGGAAAACGTCACGAAACGCCCGTGGCATGGCCATTTCAAATCCTTCATTTTCGTCGTCTTCGTCATCTTCGGCCTCACTGCCAAAGAATTCACTTTCTGCAAATAAACCCAAAAAAGTATGTCGATTAATTCAATAATACCATCCAACCACCATCTGATCCTCGCCCATTTGTTCCAATGTCGATCATAATGAATTCTTTTTTAGCATTAACTAAAGCCATGAGTACAATACTAAAATATTCTTTGTAATTGTAATATAGAGAACCCGAGTTATGTGGATGTTTAATTTTTATATGTTTTCCATCGAGCGCTCCTACGCAATTGTAGAATTTATGCAATGTTGCAAAGTTATCAGCGATGATTTTCCATTCTTCGGTTGTAGTAGGCATCTGTAAAAATAATAAATAAATTGATTATTTTGGTTTTTTTTTCATCTGAAGAGCAAGAATCACAACAAGAAAATGATAAAAAGGAACTCAGACCAAGAGCTTTTACTTCTCTTAATAACCCAGAAACCCCAAAGAAACAGAAAACAATGGGGACAATAAGCAAACAAAATGAACTCTTGGATAAAGCATGTTCATTTTTATCTCAATCTGCGAATTCGTCAAATAATACACAAACGCTGAATCCAACAGCTTTATATTGGACTCAGAAATTGGAAAAATTAAGTTATACACAAAGAATGTACGCTGAAAAGTTCATTAATGATATTCTATTTGAAGCTACAGCAGGAAATTTAACAAGAGACTCGGTTCAGATTAATTCGCCTGACAATTTCATTACACCTTCTCATACACCATCGCCTATTATTCGTACTCCAACACCAACGCCATCTTCATCTAATTTGGTAAATATGCCATCAAACCCTATGTCATCTCAAATTACAGTAGGAAATTTATCAAGAGACTCGGTTCAGATTAATTCGCCTGACAATTTCATTACATCTTCTCATACACCATCGCCTATTATTCGTACACCAACACCATCGCCTATTATTCGTACTCCAACACCAACACCATCTTCATCTAATTTGGTAAATATGCCATCAAACCCTATGTCATCTCAAATTCCCGCAAAGTTTATCATTTCTAGATCTGAACATGATGATACTATTATGCTACATGATATAACACAACCCCAATATGATCATACTGTTACACTACAAAATGTAATACAAAATATTGATAACCAGCAGCAACAACCTGTCCTCGTCCAATACACAGAAGACGAGTCATCTAATTTGGTAAATATGCCATCAAACCCTATGTCATCTCAAATTCCCGCAAAGTTTATAATTTCTAGATCTGAACATGATGATACTATTATGCTACATGATATAACACAACCCCAATATGATCATACAATACAATACAATACAAAATACTGTTACACTACAAAATGTAATACAAAATATTGATAACCAGCAGCAACAACCTGTCCTCGTCCAATACACAGAAGACGAGTCATCTAATTTGGTAAATATGCCATCAAGTGGCGTTCCCGCACAGTTGATCATTTCTAGATCTCAATATGAACAAAATGTAACACAAAATATCGATACCCAGATTACCCAGCCTACCCAGCAGCAACAAACACCCTCCAACCTATCCTCGGCCAAGACACAGAAGACGACAATACATTCACTTTTCAGGTCTTATAGACCTACTTGAACACCTAACGCTATTTTTTAAAGTTCATTGATAAGATTTATGTAAGTTTTATGTAAGTTTCACTTTATAAATAAATGTCATTGCTATTAATAAGATTTTTACTGACTTACCTTTATATAGGCTCGAAGAACATATATCAATGCTTCGCAAACATCCATGACTGCCTGGCTTATTGATGCGAGCGACATTATAGCCGAAAACCTTACATTTTTAAAGTCTCTTCCTGTTGATAAATAATGCATAGTTAAAGCTAATTTTTCTCTTGCGGTAATAGCTTTTCTCATCACTGTATCTTGCTTTTTTAAAAATGGTGTTACCATTGTTAGAAGTTCTTCAAAACAGAAATCGGGCATTCGAAAATAATTCTCGTAATCATCCATTTCGCCATGTAGTTTAATTTCGGCCATTAAATTCAAATGGGTGTACCTCTCTCTTTGTAGGTACCAGTTTTTTGACCATTTTGTTCTTTTAACTTTTTTTTTAAACCAATTGCTAAAATAATAGCCAGACAAGCTTTAATTTTTAGCTCTGTGTCCATTTTACGTGTATTCAGCAAGAAACTGCACTAAATACTGACATAATAAATATTGTACGTGTGTTCTTCTGGTGTTAAATCAAATAATTACGTACGTCTATCAATAAATACTGAACTGACGGATCACAGTAAATACTTTACGTGTAACAGGCGCCTAAAAGACTCGTATTGCATGGCGAAATCAAAAGTATCGAATCAGGTAATTGTATTCCCCTGGAGGAAATAAAGATTTTAACACATACTGAGGTCAGATACGAAGCGAAAATTAATAAGTATGCGAGCCAGAATATTAGGGACATGGATAATCAAGAGCCGGAAAATATTGATGACGAGCATGATTATATTATAGCTGATCCAAGTAAACTGACCATGTTTACGGAGGAAATTATACCGTAGGCTTTGTGGTTAAAAAAAAAATCTTTAAAATGTGAAGATTGCCTGCTGGCATTAGTCAGTATTAAATATTCAGGGCTTATATTCAATAAAGATAAGGGGGGACTTAATTATCCATCTCATGATGTAATTAAAATTTGTACGTTGGCTGAAAAAATATTAAGGAAACATTTACACAAGGGCATTTCATTTTTTGCTGAGAAAAACATCATGCCACGACTCATACTTACTACTCTAAAGGGGTGCCAATACGTATTTAAGACCGATCATTTTGATAGACAGCCACCGGTAATCACCGCATTCTACTCATTAAAGCAATAGCAGCCCGTTACCTAGAACTCCGAATATATCACGCTACAAAATCATTTGAGCCAAAAGAAAAAATAAGAAACGTTTATAATAAACTAGTTTTATTTAGTGGGCAGTAAAAAAAAGTAATCAGCGGATCGACAATTTTGTAAGGGAGTTCCAATTTTTTTTTTCATGTTTCGACTTATGTTCCTTGGGAAAAGTTGTTCAGTTTCATGAGCATATTCACCTATATACCTACCTTGTCACATCACATCGATGAAAGATATAAAAATTATTATTAATATTATTAATTATTATAAAATTATTCCATGTTAAAATCTTGTAATATAGGGATTTTTATGCATTAGTATAAATAAATATTTTAATAAAAGAAAATGTTCTTTAAATTGTGTGTATATTACTTCATTAGCCTTTATCCAACCCAACCGACCGACTTAAATACCAACTATCAATCAATTTTACATTTAAATAACATTTATAACACTTTACATTTAAAAGTTCTACAAATTAGGAAAATAAGTAGGGTAGGTAGGGTATGTTCATGGTGTGGCAACACTTCCTATTCAATCGTTCTATCGCATGTGGCCATGCGTACTAGTTGTCTATAGTTTTCTCTGTCTACGCATAGAATTTTCATTAAACATGGTCGGTTTTTCAAGTGTTATAGGTAGCCTTGTTCATCTTAAGCCGGGTCCACAGCTCCGTGTTTTCGTGTTTTGAACACTCTAACATGTTAATTTTAACAAAATAGGGGCGTGGCTTAACAAATTTTGTTCAGCCTAAACATAACATTGTTTGCCGAGACGAATGGATAACATCCCCCGGGTTCGCCTGCGGGGAGGGGAAGCGTCGAATTTTTTTTTATTTGCTCGCTCTCGCGCTCATTGAATGAAGGAAGACGTCAGTGCAAAAGTCAAAGAGAATGTAAATAAAACTAGCGTTGCAAAAGTGTTGGTTTGTTTTGTGTGGAACCTTATAAATATTGATTAATGGAGTGGAATAAAGAGAGTATTTGGTTGTTAATACAACTTATAAGAGAAAGGCCGATAATTTGGGATGTAACTTTGGAAGAGCACAAAGATAGGTACAAAAAAGTAGATGCCCTGTCGGAAATTGCAAAAATTTTTGGAAAGTCAAAGGAAACTAAATTAACGATAGCAATAACAGCTTCCACGTCTTCTTCGTCGGAACTCATTTTTAAAATGAAATGAAACAAAACATTCACATTTAAGGGCGTGGTTTTGTTAGCCAAAACATTAACATTATGCGCAGTGGACGGGCGGTTTTGATAAACAAATTGCACAACATTGTTTTGTTAGAAAATTTGAGCTGTGGACCCGGCTTAATGCAACATCTTATACGTTAGAATGGGATAGGAATAATAATCCGACCAAGAAATGACGGCGCACGATGCGAGTCGCGTAGTCCCGATTTCGTACTCTTGCCGCTTGTTAGGTAAGTCGATATAGTGCCCGTGCCGCTGCACTGGGTATAAAAAACTTACGCGGAGGTGATGCTATTGACATTCCGTACTGCTACTCGGATGGATAACATACACTCAGTTGCAGAAAGCTGGCATTAAATCCTGAAATGAAATGAAATGAAATAATTTATTTTTAACTTTTGGACACTTTTTTGGACACTTAGTTACGTCAAATAAAGTTACATTTAGTGGCGAGTTTAGCAAAGCAAAATGTGCGGTCTTTTGTGGAGAAGAGCTCGCCGAATAAACTCCACAAGCGTCGCATCTTTTGAAAATTATATATTTTTTTAATATGTAATATTATAGGTACAATATATCTTAATAAATTAAATTATATTAATAGCCAACTCAAGCAACCTCATTCCCATGGAGATCTGTCTTCTAAATAATCAGATATCTTGTAATATGCATTTTTAATCAATTTTTGCTTAACTACAACTTTAAGGGTAAATTTTGTATAATAGTAGGAATCTTATTGTAAAAGCGTATACAGTCGCCCTTAAAACAATGTTTTATTTTCTGCAATCGACTAATGTGAGATGCCAATTTGTCTTTATTTCTAGTATTAAGAGCATGTCGATCACTATTCTTTGCAAATATTGTAATATTTTTTTTTACATGTAATAAATTGTGGTAAATGTACTCCGATACTAATGTTAAAATATTAATTTCCTTAAAATTTTCCCTAAGTGACACTCTAGGCCTTAATTTATAAATTGCACGAACAGCCCGTTTCTGCAGCGTAAATATATTATTTGCATTTGCAGCATGTCCCCATAGAAGAATTCCATAGGTCATCAAGCTATGAAAATAACTAAAATACACTAATCTAGCCGTATCTACATCAGTAAGAGCTCTAATTCGTTTAACTGCATACGCCGCTGAACTCAGTTTGTTCGACAATTTATTTATGTGAGGATCCCATTGCAGTTTGGCATCCAAAGTAATTCCAAGAAATACAGCAGAGTCCACAAGGTCCACTCTCTGTCCCTTTATTATTATATCAGTTGCTACTGGAGTAACATTTGGTAACACAAATTTAAGGCATTTTGTTTTATTTTCATTGAGTAATAAATTATTTACCGTAAACCAGTTAACTACATCATGGATAGCATTGTTTACGTCGTCATAAACTAATTGTTGTCTTTTAACTTTAAAAATTAAAGAAGTATCGTCGGCAAACAGTACCAACCCATGTTTTTCTTTTATAAGATATGGCAAATCATTAATATACACTAAAAACAAAAAAGGACCAAGAATGGAACCCTGCGGGACGCCCATTTTTATCTTAGATCCAGGCGATCTTTTCCCATTAACATCGACCAAATGGAATCTATTCGTAAGATATGATTCAAGAAGATCGAGCGCCCGGTTTTTTACACCGTAATTATTTAGTTTCCTGACCAGAGTGCTATGATCGACACAGTCAAAAGCCTTGGATAAATCACAAAAAATGCCAATGGCATCCATTGAATCTTCCCAGGCATCAAAAATTTTAGTAATGAGCTCAACGCCTGCGTCAGCAGTTGAGCGACCCCGAGTAAATCCAAATTGATTTACGTGCATTAAATTATTTCTATAAAAATAACCCTGCAACTGATTAATCGGCAGTCGGCAGTATAGATATAGGTCTAAAATTGGTGGGGTCTGTTGTACTGCCGGCTTTGAATAAGGGTATGACTTTACTCAGTTTCATCAGATCAGGAAACACACCATTATCAACACATTGGTTAAATATAAAACTTAGATGAGGTGCTATACAATCTATTATGGAACTTATTATTTTCACGGAAATTCCGACAACGTCGGGAGTCTTTTTCATTTCCAGGGATTTGAATACCTTTATAATTTCGTCGCTGTTAACATGTCTAAATTTAAAAACAGTTTTGGATTCCTCAACGTTACGTTTAAGTATGGATTCAGCCTCAGTGGGAGACGAGTTCAAAGACTTGGTTGTCGAAACAGGAATATCAGTGAAGAAATTTTCAAATGCTTTTGCAATTTTTAAGTCCGAACTCAAAATTTGGTTGTCTATTTTAAGCTTAAAGTTGTTGCTTGCTGGCTTAGATTTTCCTGTTTCGTTATGTATAATTTGCCAGGTGGTTTTAATTGTATTTTTACTAGATTTTATCTTATTATTAATAAAATTAGATTTAGCTACAATACACACGAGTTTAAACATTTTTGAATATTCACGAACATAGTCTACAAACGTACTACTTTTGTTATATGATCTTTCTTCATAAAGCTCACATTCATATTATTTCTGAATCGTTGAAGCCGAGTGTCACTTATAGGCACGTATGTGAAATTTTTAATTGGTTCTTTTTCAATTTTAATATTAAAAGATCCTATTTGACCTGAATGATCAGAAGATAGTTGATTAATAATTGATTTAAAGTAAGGTTCAATATTGGAAAATATATTATCAATACAAGTCTTAGAATTGGCGGTGATTCTTGTAGGCTCCAAAAAAATATTCTTTAAGTTATAACATAAAAATAAAGATAGCAGTCTTTGACACAAGTTACAGTTCTTTAAGAGATCGACGTTAAAATCTCCACAAACAAAAATATATTTACTCTTGTCACTTATTTTTGATAGTGCATCATCATCCATGACTTTTTCAAATATTTCAAAAGACGAATTAGGGCGTCTGTACACGCTCATCACAATAAGTTGCTCGAGTTCAATACAGGCTATCTCGGTAGTATGTTCAACAGAGAGGCTCACTATGTCTACTCGTTCCTTAAATTTTAAATTATTTCTATTGAGTATCAATGAACCGCCGCATTTCTTATCGGTTCTGCTGAACGAACTTCCTACCTGATGGTTGTTAAAGCTAAACATGAACTCATGCTTTTTCAGCCAATGTTCTGTTATACACAATATATCAATGTTATTACAGTTCATGAATAACTCAACTTCCAATTCTTTTGCATGCATTGCACCTTGAATATTTTGATGTACCAGATTTAAAATATTTTTACTACTATTATATACTGGTATATTTAGGATACTTGTGGGAATGCCAGAGTTATTCTTTATTGTCTTTTGAATTAATTTAAACAATTTGGAAGATATTCCAAATTATTCAAGGTGTTACAATTAATTTGCTCAATAGAAGCAATAGGCTTATTGGTCAGTGAACTGACTGAATTTAATATACAATATGATAGGATCTGTGCTATCTGTCTGGTAAAATTTTTTTGTAGGTAGTACCTATCCTTGGTCAAATAAAAATAATCTCCAATATAAATATTGGTGTCAATAAAATGAAATTTGTCACAATGACGACATGTCAGTGTATGCATTAACGTGTTATAATTGTGTCGTTTATCATTTTCATTTGACTGGAAAGATTGACTGAAGGGAAAAGCAAACAAAACAATTTTTGTTACATTTTGTACTGAATTCAATTCGGAAAAATATTTAACAAGATCTTTCTTTGATAAATTTTCCCTTCTTCCAATTAAAATTAATAAAATAGTTGGTTTTGTAAATCGCGCCGTTAACACTTTGGCAAGTATTTGGGAATATGTAGCCCCAGGCATACAATTGTTTATTACTGTATTACCCAAATGCCGGCCTAATTGTAAACCCATACCTTTTCCAAGTTCATCGCTATACATAACGTAGTCCTTAGTTGGTGAGAGGGAGGTGGTATTGTTGTCGGAGTCGACGGACGGCGGCGCCTTAGTCAGTATCAGCTGCTCGGGCAGCTGTTGTACCGAGTCGGAACGTCGTCGCGCGGCCGGCGCCGGCGCGGCATAGTTCACTGGAGCTGGAGTTAACTTGCAATCACAATAGTGATTGTTAGCCATAGACATATACGTATCGTAATTATATTGACACATCTCCAATAAACTATCCATAGCCGATACGTGCTCCTTGATTTCATTTTGCGATGACTCATATTTGAGAGAATGATGAATTTAATAGAAACATTTCTGACTCAAGGCGCCGTGTCTCACATTCATAATTTTGTGTAATTTTTTCTACATTTAATCTATAATTATCAATTTCGTTAATTAAGTCGACACGTTCTTTACTACAATTTAAATTTTTACAAAGCGTTTTATTTTTGTTGGCTAATTTCTGTGTTTTTTTAATATAATTATTTAGTTTAACATATTTTTTAAGTTTATTTTTACTACAGCTCATTGTCGTCACCGATTGTGACCTACTGGGACTTTCACATGTTAAATCAATTGTTACAGTAGGTTGTTGTTCGGTCGGTGAGATAACAGAGGGGGCAGGTGTAGTGACCAGCTCATCGAAGAGTGTCTGGGTCTGGGCCGAGTCGAGGTCGTCGATAATGGTTTCCAGCGAACGAATCTTGTCTCGTGCGTCACGTAGCTCCTTCTCCAGTGTAGTGATACGAGCCAAGGAATCTTCAAACGCGCTGCCATCCCGGTCGAAACTGTCCACCAGACCCTGGAGCCGATCCCTGTCACCCGCCATGTCCACAAGCTGGTTATGCAGCTCTGTCATCTCACTTTTCATTTTTCTATTTTTATCTACTATCCTTCTCACTCTCTTCCCTCTCTGTAAGCAACTGCTTATTGATTTCCCTACACTGCTTAAGCTCATGTAAAGCGAATTTCAAGTTATCTTCCAACTGACGGGCTGCGGTACTTCTGGTAGTAGGCATTATAAATAATAAATAATAATTGAATATCAATAAACAAGATCGAAGCACAGCTGATAAGCAGTTACCTACTTAGTTTGAGGTTATGCTTTGGTTTGTAAATATAGCAAGTTATTATGCAGGAAATTTATGCAATTACAATATATTAACGTGTTTTAAATATTTATTATGCAAAAAACACCATAAATACCTGCCCAACAATGCGATATTTTAAATATTTCTAGTGAGTATACGTAACGGTTTTTACTAAGTCCACACACAGTATTATTATTCGTATTTCTAGCACTAAACTATAAAATAATATTTAACACACTTATTTTAACGTATTACTAAATAGATGAACTTGGAATAATATGTAATAATATGTTAAATCACGAAATAATTACGGAGAAGTTTGTTTACAATGTAGCCGACAGTGTTGCCAGCGCGAAAAAGAAAAAAACTACCTTAGGTAATGAAATATTACCTCTAATGATTTCATTAGTTTAAAGACGTTGCATAAAAAATAATTATGCCAGGATAATCCTTCATTAGTTAAAGCTCTCATTAAAAAAGGTTGCCCTCAGAAATTAAGAGTGAATGTTTGTGATGTAATGACGCAGATTTGTCGTATTTGAACCATAACTTCAAAAAAAAGCAAATATTGTTTGACATAGACAGTTCACGAGCAATTCATATTTACAATTCGTGGCTATAAAAACTGTTATTGTCGATTTTTTTGTATTTTTTGCTATTTTGTGATGGCTGAAGTGCGGAAAAAACGGGAGTGGAGTGCCAACTACACAGGGCAGGAGAAAACAATGTTAGAAGTAGTGATTATTAAATAATATTACTAATATGTTAAACAATGCTACCGTAAGGAAAATTATGCAAAACAGGACTACACAGACAAGTTATGTAAGTAATACCTAACTGAAATTGCGCAGTATACTTCTCTCACAAAAATCTAAACCTCGATTGTCGCCGGAAAAGTTGTAAACAAATAAATTATTTTTGTTCCAGTTATAAGCATATTATTGAAGATAAAAGGATGGGAGGAACGTATGTAAGCAAAAAAACCGAAGCCTGGAAGGCAATTTCTAGAAAGTACAACAGTAATACTACTACAGGCTACAGAGGGACAGAGCAGCTCAAAACATTGTATGATAATATGAAACAAAAAGCTCGGAAGAAAGTAGGGGAATGTACTGTTTTAGCTCAGAGTAAAAATGTAGGAATTAAAAGTAAGTATATCAATTTAAATATCAGTTTAATACCTACTCTTACTTTTTCTTTTCTTTACATAAACACTGAGAAACATTTTCTGTGTTTTATTTAGCATTTGAAATGTTATTTAATTGATATTAGAAAGCAACCATAATAAAATAATCTATTGGTTAGAGTACTAAAGAAGTTAGGTAAATTAAATATTTCAAGCTTTTGCAACTTGATAAAGACATCTTTCGTTACATATCCTGACAATTTTTAGCTTTAATGGAGCTTTCACGGCCAATTATATTTTTAATGAAAGAAACATCAAAATAATGCCCATTAGACGATAAAGACGCATTGTGCAACCAAAAATGAGGTAAAGATAGGTTTGACAGTTCTTCCGTTAAACTTAATGAAGCATTAAATTTAAAATTTATTATGACATGATTTGCTTTTGTGCAACACTTTAATGGAAGATTAGTATTTAATGCCACTTTAAATACTTAATGAGCCTTTCTGCAACTGAGTGATATTCTTTAGTGACGAAGCTCACTTTCACATCGGAGGATATGTGTTCCGTTACTGTACTGGGATGTCTGCAACCCAAGACAAATGCATCAAGAGCCTTTACATAAACCTAAAGTTACAGTCTGATGTGCAATGTCTGCATCTGCCACCATAGGGCCTTATTTCTTTGAAAACGAACGTGGCCAAACTGTGACCGTAAATTCAGAGAGATATACCGAGATGATAAATGACTTTTTTAGACTTGAACTACAGAATAGTCCATACTTCAACCGAAACACATGGTTCCAGCAAGACGGGGCCACATCTCAGACTGCTAATGTGTCCATGAATGCATTGCGGCAGTTATTTCCAGAAAAAAACATATCCCGAATGGCACCATGAAGATGTAGTTGAAAACTATGATCGTTCAGAACCTTCGCCTACGACTTCCTCACTGGAAACAATACCGCGGCGCCGAAAAAATCCACCAGAACTGCAAGAAGCTGGGAAGTCGATGAAGGAAGCCATGAATTTACTGAATAAAGTTTTAAATAAACCGGTAGTGCCCGAAGACGATTTCGATCGTTATGGCAAGATTCTTGCGAATAAGCTCCGTAATTTAAGTGAATCAGATAGTTTAAAAATGATGTATGAAATAGATGGTTTATTTGTAAAGCGCATGAATGCTACACCCTCATATTTCACACGGCCTTCACCGACGTACACTTCGCATTCAGAACCAACTCAAAGACTTGTACTACATCCTACTACATCCCCTACATACGTTCGGCCTGAGTCGGCATGTACTTCGTATTCTGATCCAGGGGCGCAAACATCACGTTCCAATAACGTTATTCAAATTTTGTCTGACGAGATTGTTAGCCCACCAACAGATTCAGAACACATTACCGACATTGTAAGTCAGGCATTTTATGATGCATAGTTTTATAAGTACCTACCTCCTTATTACAATTTTGTCAATTAAACTTTCCAAAACTGTTTTCTTTTTTAATAAATAATTTTGTAATTATTTTGTTTTTACTTACCCTAATTTGATCCTTTAAAACTTGGTTTAGAGCAATACAAACCTTGGGCACAATTCTGGAAATTACTGAACTGGAAACTTTGAACAGAAAATGTAGACTTTTAAAGCTGTCTCCGCTGGCTAAAAATCTCAAAGTAATTGCTAGGCGAATTTTGACAGGTATTGCTTCTCTTTTAAGTGTATTTGCCTTAATTATCAATGGAGATACTTTTTGCAATAAATATTCAAAGTCTGATAGAGACATTCTTGTAAAGTTATCAAATTCGCCAGAGGGTTCCGCCACCAACTCAGCCAATTGATTTTCCATAGTACTTCTGAAATAAAGATACATTTCTATTAATTCTTTAATAATACAATATATACATTAACTATTCATGAAGTTTTATTATGTATTTACCTGTTTCTATTGCGATGCATAGTAATCATCCACCATCTTTTTCTCCATGGTTTACGAATTTTATTTTTATAGTAAATGTTTAAAAAATTATAATAGCTCACGGCACAAACACAAATAGCAGCAGCAATTTCTACGTCCATTGTCGCGTGAGTCTTCAGTTCAAATGTTTAGAACGAGTGTGTACAGGCATGCTCTCGACGAGAGTCTTCTCGGCCGAGGCTCTCGGCGAGAGGCTCTCGTCGAGTGTGTACAGCCGCCATGAGAATAAAGTATTTAATACAAAAATTTAATATCAAGCAAGCAAAACGACAAGTTTTAAATAAAATAACCCTTTTTAGGGGACAATAACACAGGTTTTGTAGTTACTTAAAAAACACGAATCCCTTTCTTATTTATTTACTTATAAAACATTAATCCCAGAGCACCCAGAGGTACGGAAACTGGGCTCGAACGTCCGATCTCCCACACGGAACTCGAACGCTTTGAGCCATAGCCTTCTATATTGTCTTCTACAAGCCATGTCGTAGCGGTTTGGCAAAGTCGCTTGTGAACCTAAAGCGTAGACCGAACATTTCGGTAGGCAATCCGATCTAATGTAAAAGTAAGCAGATGCTATGGAAACATAAGGGCAACTTGACCAACCCAAATTAGTGGGTAATATTATGCGTCCGATTTGCGTAGGCGTTATGGAAGTAATAATTACGCAAGTAACTTCTTACAAAGCAAATTTAGTCGGTTAAACTGTCATTTGGTTGGTTGTTTTGCTGTGCATGTTTTTGGTGATTTCAGTGGATTTTAAAGTAAATCAGAAGAAATTGTTCCTGTGCTTTTTCTTATGAAAATATTGTAGTGACAGTGGCGTGTGATTTGAAATAATTTGCATTTTAACAGACAATAACAGAGTCAACCAAAATATGTACAGTCTCCTAACAAGTGGAAACAGTGTTCAGTTTTCAAATCCAAACTTTCCTGGTAAATCAATTTATTGTATGTATGATCCTGTGCATATTTTTAAAAATATTAGGCATAACTGGCTAAATTTACGTTCACCAGGAAAAACATTTCACTTTTATGATTATACGACTGGGATTTTGAAAATGGCATGTTTTGATGATATTGAAAAATTGTATAGAAGTGAATCAACAAAATGTGTTAAGAAAGCATATAAATTAAACAGCAAAGCCTTATACCCATCTAGTTTGGAAAGGCAAAAACTTTAGTTGACAATCTTTTTCATACCTCAACCATAGCAGCTTTAAAATCAAATCCTGAATTTCAGAGTACTGGAGATTTCTTAGAAATTATCCGAAAGTGGTGGAATATTTTAAATGTTAAAAGTAAATTAAAAGGTGTATTAAAGCGCGATACTGATTCATGTTGCATTGATTCACCGGATCATTATAATTTAAATCACCCAATTTCATTTATAGATTGGTTGGATAAATGGGTATGTTTGCCTGGGGGCTCTTTTTTGTCTAAAGACACATTTAATGCTCTTAGAGTTAGTACACTAGTGATAATAGAAATAGTGAAAACCAGTTTTAAAGAATTTAATATTGAGTATGTATTATTGGGAAAATTTAAATCAGACTGTATCGAAAAAAGATTTGGCCGTTATCGTTATTTATCTGGATGTAATTATAATGTATCATGCACACAAATTATTGAATCAGAAAAAAAATTCGTTTAAAACATGTTATGAAGTTTGAGGACTTAGTCAAAGGAATGAAAAATCTTAAAGAGGATCAAGAATTGTCCAGTACTGATCCGCTACCACAAACAGATGGATTTGAATCTATTTTAGCAAGTAATTATTTAGAAGTTTGTGATTTAGATGAAGCTTCTCAAATATATATATGTGGATATGCGGTACATAAATTGTCAACAAAGTTAAAATGTATTCATTGCGTAACCACAATAAAAGAAAGCAAAGGTGAATGTATAACGATGAATATTTTGATTACTTGCAACGAGGAGGACTGTCACTGCCCACAGATTCTGTAAAATTTGTTTGTTTTCATTTATATGCTCTGTTTAATTATATTATTCAGCAAGCAGATTTAAAAACAAACTTCTTTCAATTACATGATATGCGAAGCATGTTGTCTTCCCTAACAATTTTAAGTTTGCAAGCAGGCAATTTTTTTATAGATGTTGATGGATGTTGTGAAGCAGGGCACTCATTAAAATCGTTATTTTTTACAATTTGTAAAACTCTGTCAAATATAATTTTAAACAATTTCTCTAAAAATATTAATAACGTACAAGCAGAACAAAAACAAACAAAAAAAAGTAACTTAAAAAGAAAATTAAATGTATTTTTAAATAACTAACATTTCATTAAAGATTATTTGTAAAATTTTATGAAATTTGTTTTATTTCGGTGAGTTATGCTTATGTCCATAATCGCTACTACCTATCGCAAAATCGCATTGAAAATAGGTTCACGCCCAACCAAAAATGCGACGTTGCCAAACCGAATAGCATGGCTTGTAGAAGACAATATAGAAGGCTATGTCTGAGCGGATGTTCGAGCCAGGTTTTCTCATGTGCGAATTAAATAATTTTTAATCACCGATAGCTATCCGGTCACGAATCCATGTTAAGTTGTGAGTCTCAAATCCAAATAAATGTTACGTTCATATTCCAACTATCGATATTTTGCTGCATCACGTATGGAACGTCACTACGAAAACGTTTTACATTGGCACAAAGGCGCGGAAGTGACACGCGTGCTCTATGCGTCCCAAAAATTTTGGGTTCCGAGCTACTTATTCAACGTGTTTACAAAAGAATCTTTATTTTGTCATTAAACATAATAAATTTATTGAACTTCGAAAATGTGTCCAATTTTTTATTGCTTGTGTAACGTCATGAATATAACGAATATAAAACCTATTCTTGCCATACTATATAAATAATTAGGCTGCTTTTGCCTTTTATTTATTGGCAACAAAAGCCGAGCTAGGATTGATGAAGACCATTCCTCGGTATTAAAAATGGAATATACAGATTACCACACCAAGCTGAAAGAAACTTTAAAGAAGCTGTGGTTGGAATATTATATGTTGATAACACCCGAAAGGGGCAGATGGTATGCAAGAATTCAGAGTAGGTACCCCGCCCACCCAACCGTGGTACAGAACCGTGTAACAATGATAAACAGAATGAGATACTTACGGTCATTGCCAAGAACACACTCTCACCTTTACCGACTTAAAATTGTGGAAGACCCCAAATGCGAGCATTGTGGTGATGATGAAGACTTGAGTCTTATAATATCCAAGTGCCCAAAATATGGCCTACAAAGGTTAACGCTCGTAGCGGAGCTCCAAGAAGTACATGTTAATAATTATATACTGTGCACAGCACAAAAACTACTAAAGGAGCTGCATTTTTAGGCATAAAGGAGAAACAAAATACATAATTTCAACAATAGGACAATATAAGGAAACTGATTGAATATTGACAATGAATGAATGAATACGGCTGAAAGGACTTGGATCCAGGCCAGAAAAAAAGATTTTAAAAAAAGGTGCCTACATTTAGAAAACAAAAATGGAGTGAAAATTGCTAATGTGTGTCGACGCGAGAATTGTCGCCAAATATTGATTTTCTTTTGTTGAATTGCAAGGTAAGTATTGGACATTCTTTTGAACTAATTAATAAAGGTTAATAAAGCTTTGATATCGCATAAAACAATGAAAGTACTTCTCTTTCTGTTTTATTCGCAATACAGTGAAATTTTTATTTGAGGTTATGTCGTTCGCTTTTATGTCATGATTGTAACATATGTAACGAAATGTGTAACGTTAAAGTCATGACATGACCGATTGTAACGTGCTCTTACACTTCAGTTCTTCAATTTATATTTCAGATGGCACTGACCAATGCCGAAGGCAAAATAAATACCGCGAAAAGTTGAAAACTCAAAATCCTGCAAAGTACGGCGAAATTAAAACACAAAATGCAGAGCGAAATAAAAAAACGTAAGTAAATAAATGAGTGTTTAGTAAAACTTCAAGATTTGAAAAGATAGATCTATTCAGGAATGCTGTAGAATGAAGAAAAAAAACTGATGATTCCCTTACCACTAATCATGACGATGATACCCTTAACACAGACCGTGTGACTTTGGTAATTGGTTAGAAAATTACAAAGAAGGTTTGTTAGTCAAATGAAACTATATGAGAAAAAGATAAAGAGAGAAATGCAAAGTTTAAAAAGGAAGTGTAAGCGTTATACGCAGAAGAATAAATATGTTGAGTCTTGTAAATGAATTAAAATTGAAAGCGTCTGAACTACGTGATCGTGATTTCTGCTCAAGATGAGAACAAAACAAATTTACAACATCGTAACACCACATTGCGGAAGAAGGGGTCTACTAGAATACATATCTTTAGAAATAAGTGGTACCTGTTGTGTCGTCGTTCTTTGTGCAATACATGTTAAATCAAGCTTCACCAGCGGGGGAGCGGTCAAAACACATATGAGAACACAAAAAAAACTATGAACGAAATATTCTTAAAAGAATAGTAGAAAATAAATATAATTATAACCAAATATAACTGGAAGAGTGTGATACTGTGCTGGCATTAAAAGGAAAAGCTCGTCAAAGGAAAATGATTAAGAAAAACAATAGTATTGTGAGCGCAATCATTACATTTTATAATAGAGATATAATATATAGAGAGAGAGAGATATATAATAGAGAGTTCACAAAGGAACAAGTAATAAGTTACAATTCTACAAGTACAAGTTCAAAAATTTAATAATTTACAAGTACAAGTGTTTCACAAACATCGTTTTGGAAAATCACTATAGTCAAATGACTATAGAGTCAGATTACAAGGAACGAATTCTCGATTTTACAAGTGTAGTTCCTAAAAAATAAAATAACATAACACAAAATATTCGTTTAATCATTCACTCATGTAAATGCCAAACTAGCGAGCCTTTGGTACATACTATGGTTTGTTTGGTAACAATTTATACTACTAGCAATTAAATGAAAAGCAACTATACGAGTTTTTATATTAAAAACAAATCACTTCGAAAACTTTGGAACTTTGCAAGGCACAAGGATGGAAAGGAAGGAGCATAAAATTCTTCTACTAAAAGATTTTTTTAAAAAGAGATGAGCTTTTCGTGGCTTTTTCTCCAACATTAACCAAACAAGATAAAAATGCCACTTGAACTGAAGTTCATAATATTGCCCTAGCAATAAGGCTTGTACCAGCCGGAAAAGATTTATCTAATACCCGCGACGTCTTTTGGCAAAATATGAAAGAGTCCTCCATGGTAACCAGGTACATGCTTTTGTTTCTATGTTCTTATTGTGTACATACCGATAAAAGGTTGAACTTAACTTTTAACTGTAAATAGCTACTAAACTGCTCTGTTTTACTATTGAAACCTTTTCGTCATAGTATTGTAATTGTAACTGAATTTCCGGACTACTTAAATATAATATCCTGGGTAATTAGATAGTTTTCTATCAGTGGGTAAAAACAATTAACTTGATCTGTAATAGTACAGAATCAAATCCTTACATACATTAAAATCATAATTCCTCTAGTGTATGTTGCTGACTATACCTACAAAACATATTATAATACATAAATAACTTTTATTTAACTTAAATTCGCAAAATACTACTAAGCAGAATATGCTTCAGCTACTTTTGAGTTTGAATGTTATTAAACTTTACAAGTCTACCTAGCTTCAGAGTTAGGTAGACTTGTAGAAAATTTTACAGATAAAAAGTTAATAAGTTTGAGTTATTTTGTGAAACACTTGTTCGATTTAACGAAATTTTACAATAAAAACAAAAAAAAAAGTCTATGGATTGTAAATTTGTACTTGTAGGCAAAAAATTACAATTGTTAAAAAGTTGCGTTGAGAAACACTTGTAACTACAAATGTTGCCGCTTTTGGTCAGTGTTGCTATTTAATTTTACAAGGAATTGTAACTTGTAGCTTCGTGAAACGGGCCCCAAGTGTCTCGAGCCACAGCTGGGAAGAAATAATTCAAGACTCAAGACCCTAACAGGGTGCATGTACCATAACTGCCCTTTTCTTTACATTGACACCTGTTATATTGCTACTACGTATATGATTGAAATCTAATCTAATCTCATTAAAAAAAAGTGATTGGCTAGGCCGAACTTGACTCTCTGACCCTTACCTAACCAAACCTTAGGTCAATAATTCGAATTATAAATTTACATAATAATATGGTTTTATTTACATACCTTAGTTAACTATTATCGCTGTCTTCATCGTCTAGAAAACGAACACGACAATACGTTTTTGTAATGCTTTCAAATTTCCGGCGCCTTCCTCCGCTTCCTTCGCCATAAACTTGTAAACGTCGTACACCATCTTCCTATTTTGTATTTTTTAAGTTTTGCCTCGAGGCCAGGCTAGTGCAACTAGGAACATCCAAACAGATCTATGGAGTTTGCGTGGCAAATAATGGCGGATATCGCTGTCTCAGTTGCTCAATTTTAGTTTCTCTTTCTATTGACAGATCGGCCATGTTGTTTGTTTGAAAGCTTGAACATTGAGTGGTTTACAATTTTTTGTGCCGATCTAAAAATTAAGTAGGAGTTAAAGATAGTAATTTTCACGTGATTTTAGTTAATCAGTTACCAGTGAAGAAGAGGAGCAAAAATGCCCCCAAAAAAACGATTCTTATCATGTGAAATATGTGGTGAACGAATATGTCGCCGTGACCACAGAACATTTAAAAGAGGTTAGAATGGCGATAATGCGCCGTCCGTATGAAATCCGGTGTCGCCGATTCCACCCCACCTTTCACCTCCACTACATCTGTACTTCAATAAAGATGAAGTTTACGCACATATTTGCAATTTCAAATCTAGCCAATCATAGCGCCGCTCAATCACGCGATTTCAAATGGAAACGAATCATACGCATGCACGCACACTGATGTAGATTTTTATAGCTATGTGTGAGTTAGACAGCGCGATCGTTTCTTTGCGTGAAGTATGAGCGTTTTGCTCATAGTTTTGGCGCGCCGGCCCCGCCCACATCGCCTTTCTAGTGGCCGTGACCGTGAGAAAAGAAAGTTTATGGCTAAATTTCCTTTGGATGAGTCTCGGTAAGCATTCAATAATTAAATAGTCATTACTAAGTTTAAAAGCAGCATGTAATCAGGCCAAACACACATACAAACATATTTAATTTCTGTCCTTACTTTGTGAAATAGTGATGTCCATTAAAACTATCGATAAAGAGTCGGGATCTATACTTTTCGAGACGGGAGTTGGAGTATACGCTTCGGAGCCCTTTGAAAGGACGAGAAAAAATTATGGGACGGTTTTTTTTTGGTTGTTTTTTTTTTAGGACTTAGTATTTTTTTTAATATTTTATTTTTCATTTTAAACGTATAGAAGGGTCCAATACCAACACTTTTTACCCTATGCAGTTTTAGGCTAGGATGCACCTAGGCTGAGTTATGCCCAGGTTTATCTTAGACCTAGTTTTTTTTAATACAAAATATCATTCGTCATTTGTCCGCATTTGTCTACTATCTCACCTAATGGTAAGTGACGATGCAGACGATGATCAAAGTCAAAGTCAAATAATAAGTTGAAATATGTATGTTGCGATCATTTTGAAAGAAGAGCATTTAATAAGAAAAATAATCGGCTCAAAAAATCTGCTGTACCATCAAAAAATTTAAAATTCAAACCACTCCCTGATGCTATGTTGCTTGAATTTCCCTGCCATATCTTCAGTGAAAATGAAGTCTCAATACCTCAGGTTGAAGCAAGCACTGAATTCGGTCATATTGGTAATACTTCAAATCTTTATTTGGAAACATGGCAACCGTACAATATATTTTTATTATTTTACGAACAAGTATCACTCATTTTAAATGTCAACGTGACTTACTTATTTAAACACAAACAAATAATAAACAAGTAAGTCGTGTTAACATTAAAAACTTACAAAATAACTTAAAACTTACAACAATTTGCAGACATGTTTAGCCAAAGACAGGTTGAAGTTAGTTCACAGAGTTTATGCATGGATGTCTCCTACAATGTCTCCCAAGAACCATGTATGCCAGTGCCAGGGCTCCTTGAAATTACAATTGACAATGTACCTGAAGTATTAGTGAGTGAAAATGCAACCCTTCAATGCGAAGATGAAGTAACCGTGGGACCCTGTAACTCTTGTAATATACCTATCTTTTTATAGCTTTATTTTTGCAAATTTTGAAATTAAAGAATTTCCCAAAGTAGTAAGTAGTTTTAAAAAAAATAACTGTTGTTTTGTGATCTGTAACATGAAAACAATAAGAAACAAACATATTTTTTAAACAATTCAATGTACAGACAGTTTAGTTGCTGTTTTATTACAATGTTTAGATTTTTTTGGCCACACGGGGAGTAGTCTAATATCTAAATATTACCGATTATTACATTTAGGTAAGTAAATAAATTTAATACTAAGGGTCGAATAACTAAACTAGGCTTAACTAGAAAAGTATGTACCTAGTGATTTACCCAGTTTATTAAACTAAAAAAGTTCATCAGCACGCTTCCATGAGATATATAAGGTGCTGTTGTAATTAGTGTCATATAATTTCAGGGCTGGATATACATATTACATGGATCACTTACAAAAAATATTTCGAAAATCTACACGCTAGTTTAAAAGTTTACTTTTCTAACAAAAAAAATAACCGAAAAAGTCAAATAAAAAACATCATACTGTAGATGATCACTCACACTACTTCAAGTACGTAAACGCATTGCTCAAAATTATTAGTGTGAGTGTTTGCACGCACACTAACGCATTCGGAACGCAACCGACGACGACGGGACGGAGCCGGGTGCGGCTACTATGCAATTCTTTGCTAAACCTATCATCCATTACAACCTTTACATATCCCTTACTATTATTACTACTACTACACTTAGGCCCACTGCTGAACCAATGGTAATGCCTCTCTTGTAGCAAAGTATTGCTATATCGCTTAACAGGTCATGAGGGAATCGGGGATTGCAGTTGTTGTTATTATTACAAGACAGCTCTAACGGGTTGGATGGCGAATTCAAATTGGCATTAAAAAACATAAATTTGCATAATTTAATTCATTTATTCGTAATGTAACATAGGTAGGTAAGCACTTACTTGAACTCTTAACTTAAATAACACTCACTATTCGCGCACGTAATTGTTCTGCACTGGAAATGGTGCGGCCGTCTTGTCCATAAACCAAATCTTTAGCACGACCCCAGACACGGAAGCCTAGTCCAATGGCGTCAGGTCCGGTGACCGTGGTGGCCAGGCAATGACAGCCCCGCGCCCGATCCACCGGCTCTGGTACTGCTCGTCCAGTGTGGTGCGGACTTGCCGCGTGTAGTGCGCTGGTGCTCCATCGTGCTGGTAGTACAGTCAGCGGCGCAGCCTGACTGGCACGGCGACGAGCAGCTCCGGCAGCTCCTCACGCGGGAGCCGCTGGTGGCCCCGTTGATTACGTGTCGAACATCGCTGACGTTTTTCGCGGTTGACGCGAGGAATTTTTAATAGCGAAAATAGCTATAAAATAAAATAGCGATTGTAAAATGTATTTTTCCATTAATTATTTTTTCTCTTTGATTTTTCCAACGTCACATTAGTTTTTCCAAATAAACGGCACAACAGCCAGTTCTAATACAAAGGAGTTGCATTTCCAACAATGCAAACTCCACAGTAAATACGTAAAAGTAAATAAACTTCTGCTCCCGCAACACGATGTGTTGCCAGGTAGATAGAATTAATAGAAAGCAAATAAAAAACGCGTGTTACGTTACGAATAATACTTGAACGATCGGTAATGTTAGTTATTCAAATTATTTATCGGTTTAAAATAAATAAAATCCATTTAAGTTTTACTTTAGGATCCAACGCTTTTTAGTACCTATTTCAATGCAGAGATGTTTGCATGTTAGACGAGCAATGCACTGGGCCCACTGGGCCTGTTTGGTAGATTAAGGCCTATTCACCCGTATTTCAGGGTAGGAACGAGTCCCTCGATGGGGACACATACAATTCAATACAACTACATATTCTTCGTATGCGCTGTTAATAATGATCGACAGTATGTATTATTAGCTATAATACCACGTGTAATTAAATTTTCTTTTTAGTCTTATTAAATCTTAAAATGTAAATAAGGTTTTTAAGGTCTATTCTGCACAATGGGTATGGCAACATAATAAAAAAAAACAAGATTTGACATGACTGAATAACGTCCGTCGACTAGATTTGCCTTAACTGACAGTCAGTCACTGTCGTCAAGCATGGCGCAGTGTTTACTATTCAAAACATTGATTTTATGACCTGATAAATTGCTATTTAAGTAGATGCAGTGATAAAACTTAGTGAGATGACCCCTGCCCGTCATGTGGCTCTATGGCAGGCAGGGGGCAACTTCGGTGGATGGTCTGTACTCTGTACGCGGAACATAAACAAACACTGTGCATGTTTGTGCACACACATGGGTAAATGGTTTCACACGCAAGTGTGCTATACGATCAGGTACTAATAGAGTAATCTGTGTAAACGATGTGAATGTAGTATTTCAGAGGATGATGTTTTTTTTTATTAGGAAACCGAGTTGTTACTCGAAAACTAACGTACAAACAGGACCCCATTTTTTGGTTACGTGTAGCTGAGGACTTGTACTATCAGCCCTGAAAATATTTGACACTAATAACATCGCATGCTATATATGATGCCCAGCCAGTGTTTACCCAAATTTTTATTCTTGTCTTGATTTTCTATTTCTGATGATTACAGAACAATCCAATTTGGAACAGCCGCACTTAATTGACCACGATTATTGCACAAAACGGGAAGAACACCTTCAACCAATTAAAAGAAAACTCTTAAGGGCAAAAAGAAAAGGTGAACTTTACAGTCTATTCTGTGTGTAGTAACTAGTAATCATTAGTAATGTATGAATGTACGCTCGAGCAAAATGGCGGTTCGCGGTTCGCTTCTTAGAGTGGACTATTCGTCTTCGTTCTTTGTATGGGACACCAATTTTTTTTTCATATTGAGTACCTAAGTTGTTAAGTTTCACTGTAAATACTTGCTCTGAGTTTAAAAAGATATAGGTATAGATGAGTAAATACGGGTCAAATAAAAAGATAATTTAAAAAATATATAAAACCGCCTTCAACGTCCTAACCTACACTAAAAAGTTACAAATAAAATATAATTCTAGCTGAAAGCATATCAATTTAATATGGCTATTAATATTCCTTATTTACTTACATAAATTGTAACATCATATAAACATGTGTAGACATTGTTATACTCTTCACCTTGGAGTCGGTGCCAGTTGAAGCTAGCTATTTAATCGGAACCACATCTGATCTCAAAAGTTCAGATCGTTGAATATAAAAAATTTAAAGAACGCGGTCAGAGTACTAGATACTGAGCCCACTATAGATGACTGCTAGCAGTAGAAGTCTTTTGGTCGAAATGATGGTGATTAGCTGGCACCGACTCCAAGATAAATTGTATAACAATGTCTACACATGTTTATATGATGTTACAATTTATGTAAGTAAATAAGGAATATTAATAGCCATATTAAATTGATATGCTTTCAGCTAGAATTATATTTTATTTGTAACTTTTTAGTGTAGGTTAGGACGTTGAAGGCGGTTTTATATATTTTTTAAATTATCTTTTTATTTTACCCTTTTTAGTGGAAATTTACCATGACAAGTTAGGTACTCACAAAACTTTAATTTGTTTTGTTTAGTACATAATTAAATGCAGATTTTCTCACTATGTTTCCTTTACAGTCTTACGTTTGATTTTGAAATTCTAAAACATTGCTATACTTGATTAGACTTTAACCTAAGTTTTCCGAATGGCGAACAACTGACCAAACCACTACGATACCGACGACGCTCGCCCGTTTAGTCCACGGAAAAATTCTTAAGTTGTTATCTTGGGGTTTTCAAATCTTTAATCTATGACTAGTTTACAGAATATATGAACTAAAACCGCATATTTCTTGTTATTTCAATTATAACAAAAGCAACGCAATGAGTGTGCTGTTGTTTATTGAAGAGTTTTCGTTTTAGTCATGAAGGAAGAAAAAATTTTCAAAGGTATTAAGCAACACTTCTGATAGTATACTGCTTAGTTGACGGATCAGGGATCGCAGTTGTTGCTATTGACTACCCCGGTAATAACGTATGAAGGACGCCGCCTTGTGGTTCCCGGCGACTTACTAAAAACAATTGCGCCTCGCTAGCGTAAGGGTTGTGGGTTGTGATAATAAACAACCTAACATCCATCCATCCGTCCACTGCGCGTTTGCTTGCTTGCTTATATTTAAATAAAATAGACGAATGTATAGTTCCCGGCGCGTAACCTACAACCACTGTGAACCCCATCTCAATTGCCAAGCAGTGATGGAAACAAACAGCCTGAAACAGTCCCGCTGCTGGACTAAGGTTCCTTCAGGAGGCTTTTTGAAAAATCTTTACGGTTGGCAGGCGGGTTGTTGTTAGTTGTCCATTCTCACAGTAAGACACCCACTAGAAGAGTTTGGTTGATGCTTATTTAAGCGGCTATAAATAATAACTAATTAAATAAACAATTCAATACAAATATACGCAATAAATAATACTAAAGTTAAAAATGCTAAATAACACACTTGATTTTATTATGTTACACTCTAACTTTTGTATCGAATGGTAAAAGCTTTCAGGTTTCCCACCAAATTATGAAAAAAAAAAGAACTCTACATTACTGGCACGGTTTTGACTGTATTTTTATTTGTCTGTCCCCATGCCTCTCTAGGTAGTTCGCTGCTCTCTAGGAAATAAAAGATATAAGTACATAATATATTATGCATGGAAAAGCAAAAAGACAAAATACTAAATGCCCAAAGAAGTAAGCAATTCCCAATATTATTGCAAGTTGCAAGTTGATCACCATTTCATATGAGAAGTTCGATAAATAAGTCCAGTAGCCATGTGATAAAATGTACGGAAATAATCGATAAATATACGTTACGCTTCATACCACATCACATCACTATTTTCAAATTCAGTAACCATTAAGTTTCTTGTTTTTTACATGCCAAATAAAGACAAATAAATGTCATACTTTATTGATATTTTGTTTTTAGTTGGGCATGTCATACCATGAATGTCTCTATCTTTTTCTAACGTACCGTATTCAAAGATGTGTGATAGAGACTGATAGAGTTAAAGACAAACACCGTCTCCCGCTTCCCCCTACCCTCCCACCCCTTTGTGCGGCCGCATTGGTTTCGATACAAAATAGGCATGATACTCCATCTGAGCGCGTAATATTTGTCTTCCTTCATGGTTTTAGTCTTCTACTCCGCCATGAGATATAATCCAAATTTATATGAAACCATTTTGAGTACAACTTCTATCTATATAAAACGAAAAATTATTGAAATCGATTGATAAGAAGCCGAGATATTGCCAAAATAATTTACCGATCGGGTATAACGGCATCGTCAATTGAGGAGTTATTTCCTCATATCTTCAAATTTAATCATCCGATCTTAGTGAAATTTTTATGGGACCACCCTGCAAGTAAACCTGGTCGATTAAAAAAAGAATTTTGAAAATCGGTTCACAATTGGCGGAGATATCTTATAACAAACACACAAAAAAAAAAAAAAAAAACATACGCGTCGAATTGAGAACCTCCTCCTTTTTTGAAGTCGGTTAATAAAAAGGTATCCTCCTAAAACTAAAGTGCACACAGTATTATATTGCTTTAGATATTATCACCATTTTGACTATTAATTATGATTTCAATTGCAGTACCATCTCATTTGGGACAGTCGCTCTTAGTTGACCATGATTATTATATACAAAAAGAGGAAACACTTCAAACAAAAACAATAAAAAAGAAGTGTGGATCAGGTAAATAAAACAATCTTTTTTTATTTTTATATAGTACTTGTTTTAAAATTTTGTGTGTTGGACAAAATATATATAGGATCGAGATGGCCTTCTAGATCTTTATTTGATGCTGACATTTTGAGGTGTTTTAATTAATAGACTTTATAACTTTTCAAATTACTCTAATTTAAGTTCCACAAAAGTTACTTAAAGTAATTAATCCTAACTTCACACTAATTATAGTAATTATTGTCCTTTCTATGAATTTATGTTAACACTACGCAATCTTTTATCAAATTATGAAAACGTATAGTAGTTCCTTAGGACGAACGCGCCCTCCACAGGCGAGCTTTGGATTAGAACTGCTCTCTGGAGCTGGCACGCCGCACCAAGACTCTACTGAAACGACACGCGGCAGGACAGTGTCGCTTGCGTTTTCTTGATTGTACGAAGAATGACCATCCGACACGGCCATCCTGCGATGCGCACGTCCTCGTGCGTTTACTCTGCAAGGGAGAAAATAATTCGCAAAGTATCATCCGCTCGGCCAATGCTGACCCCATTATAATATTACTTTGATACCCCATATCACTTAAACAATGCTAAATAATTACATAAAACTGTGCTTAAAACTTATAACTTTTTTTTTGTAATTACATACACATCATTAGGTACATTATCAAGGAACCTTTGATCATAGCACTCAGACTTGTGGCATAAAATTATGATTTTAAATTATCTCGTAAACAGCTAAGTAGCATTCATTAAACCCGGTTATTACCAGAGACCATGGGAGACACGCACCGGGGAATATACGGCCGACTCAGGACACGGGGCATTCTCTCGCCCCCCATCCCCAGTGAATGCTCTCCCTTCTGGGGAATATACGGTCTGATCAGGACACGGGGCATTCTCTCGCCCCCCATCCCCAGAAAACGCATTCCACCTTGGAACTACGCCTCGATCATCTGGTAACCTGTTCCAAGGTAACCGAAATACCAAACTCCCACTGACTACTCAGAGTAGATACAGATTTCTCTCAGGCTATAGGCTACGGCTACCAAATAGAGTAAAACCCAAAACTTAATGCCGCTATTCAACTATTTCAGATTCCAAATCTTCCTCGCTGTCCAGATTGTGCATTTCAAAGTTTCCTTGATTACTAGGCATTTTCCTCAGTTTATCATGGGCATATTTAAAGGTACGTTGAGAATTTAGTGCCCGTAAGGAATATCTATCTCCTTCTAAAATTTCTATCACTTTGAACGGACCTCTATATTTTGGGTCTAGTTTTGTTTGATTGCGTTCTTCATTTTCTATTAGAACATAGTCACCAATGGAGAATTTATTCAGTTTTGCTTTATTTCTGTCAAACCTATGCTTATTATAAGCAGCCTCTTTCTCTATATTATTTACAGCATTGTCTCTAATTGTTTGTAAATCTACTACATCTTCCGTTTCGTCACAAGTCATTAAAGTCAATGGTCGCGCTACTTTACCTATCATCATTTGAAGTGGGCTCGCTTTGGTGGTACGGTTCACAGTGCAATTAAGAGCTAACTGAATGTCACCTAATGCATCTTGCCAGGATTTATCTTCAGAAGTTTCAACCACCGTAAGCATGGATTTTAAAACGCTCATTACCCGTTCTACCTGCCCATTTGCACGAGGAGATCCAGTTGAGATAAGGTGCAAGTTTATGTTTGAACTTTCACAGAATGATTTAAATTCATTACTGGCAAAACAACGTCCTTGATCCGCTATTATTCGTACAGGTGTACCGAATAAATTAACACTCTCTTTAACGGCCCGAATGCTGTTCTTGGTATCAATCTGCGTTGAATGCTTAAGTATAACAAACTTTGTGAATGCATCTATTAAAACAAAGACGTACTCTTTTGTATCCCGTTTACCACTGAGTTTACCTGTCGCGTCAATATGTACCGTATGCCATGGTACCGCCACTTTCGGGATTGGATGAAGCTCTACTTGTACTTTCCCTGAACGCGATTTTGCGACTTTGCAAGTTACACAGTTGTCTACGAAATGCTTAACGTAACGAGACATTCCTTGGAACCAATAGTGATCGTAAACCTTTTCTAATGTCTTATCGTAACCGAGATGGATAAGTGAGTTATGGATGTTATTAATGACCGACCACCTTAAGGCGCGTGGAACGATTAGTAAACATTTCGTTTGTCCGTTCCTTTGTATTTTCCGATAAAGAACACCGGATCGAATCTCATATGTATTGGCAACATCGCTTTCTATCTGACCGCTGTTCAATTTCTCTATTAATTCGGAAATATTTTTATCGCGTTGCTGTTCAGCAAGAATCCAGTTCTGAGAGAGTTCTGTTAATTCGATACGCTTTTCTTCTACTTTTGGTCCCGAATACACCGGTCGTTCCTTCAAAAGGTTGCGCGAAAAGAAATCTACATGCGTCATTTGTTTTCCCGAAATATAAACTACCTCGAAGTCAAATGATTGTAGATAAGCCCACCAACGTTGAACACGTGGAGTCAAGTCCAATTTTTTACTTGAGCACTTGAGTGAGTTACAGTCCGTTACTACAATAAACTTTCGGCTATATAAGTATTGTCGGAAGTGTTTGATTGCGTTGACGACGGCAAGTGTTTCAAGTTCGTACGAATGATACCGTGACTCAGCCGGCGAGGTTCGTTTACTGTAATAAGAAACAACATGCCGTTTGTTATCTACAACTTGGAATAATATCGCGCCATAACCCTCAGAGCTTGCGTCGGTATGAAGCTCAACGGGATATTGTGGGTCGAATATCATCAACACGGGTTCATTAGTTAGCATAGTGATGATTTTTTTTCGTCTTTGTTCGTGGGAATCTGTCCATTTAAAAGGGACCTTTTCTGATGTCAACCTGTACAATGGTCCCATTATTTTCGCAAACTCCGGAATAAATTGCCGGAAATATGTTGCCAGACCTATGAACCCTCTTAACTGTGCTACGGTTTCAGGGGGTTGTAAAGCAGTTAAAGCTTCAACTTTACGTTTATTAGGTCTAATTTCCCCTGCCTGAACTTCATATCCTAAAAACTCAAGTTTCTTTTTTAAGAAAGAACATTTCTTGAGATTCATTGAGAAGCCTGCCGATTTTAATGTTTCGAGTACAATGCGCAGGCGTTCTATACCTTGTTCAATGGTTTCTGATACTACTAAAATGTCGTCTGCGTATACGATTACGTATGTGTAGGCTAGGTCACCTAGAGCTTTATTTATTGCTCGTTGAAATACAGACATTGCGTTGCGCAAGCCGAAGGGCATAGACAAATATTCGTATTGCCCGTCAGGTGTTATAAAGGCAGTACGCTCAATCGAATCATTGTCTTTTATTGGTATCAAATGAAATCCACATGCACAATCTAATTTTGTAAAGTAGTTAGCGCCGTGTAACCGTGCGATCAAGTCAGAGATTAAAGGTAATGGATATCGATCTGGAACTGTGTTACTATTTAATTCCCGATAGTCGATGCACATTCGGTCTGATCCATCTTGCTTTTTTACTAATAAAGCAGGACTTGCAAACGGAGAGCAACTCGGTCTAATAATATTTGCATTTAATAATTCGTTAACTTTTTTTCGCATAATTTCACGTTGGTCGGGGTTAAGTCTGTATGGTCGTCTTTGTACAGTTTTATTTGGATCAATTAGTCGAATCTGAAGTTCACCTGTCGTTACTCGAGTTTTAGGCATTTCGGTCGTGAAATATTCTGAAAACGTATTAAGGACAGAAACTAGGTCAGATATTTTACATGGATGTATGTCAGTGTCTACTTCTTGAAAATTATGTGTAGTCTCTGAGTTGATAGTTACACTGTCGATTTCATAGTACTGTTTTGTAATTGAGAGTTCAGAAGCTGTAATGTTTATAACAAAGCCCTGATTCAAAATCTCGCGACCCAGCATTATGTCACAATTTAAATAAATATCAGGCAAAACGTGAAATAAAATCTCTATTGGGTAGGTACATAAATCAACATTACACAAAAGAAGATGGCCCGATCTGCGCCCCGGGGTCGTTGATTGTTTGAATATAGAATAATAGCTAGAGACCTGTCATGATCTATATGAAAAAAACCTTGTTTCATTTATAGTTTAGAAATGCATTATTGGATTCCACGTATATAGACGGGTTCTTGATTATATATATAATAGGAAAGTAAAACAGTCGAGTTTCCTTTTACTAATGGCGACAATTGACGACTTTATTATACCTGTTCTGTTCATAGCAAAAAAGAAAATAATACAACCTACAGTACCTGGTCTGGTAATGCGCAGAATTTATTATAAACATATTAATTAAAAAGATAATATTCATTTTCTTTTTAGTAAAATAATGAGTAACGTAACAAATTCTATAATGCCGGGTTTACACACTTGCCAGGGCGTGGCAAGCCTAAGGGACGCAGTTATGCGCACGAGTGAGCGCGGTGTATTTGTATCTCATTCTAACGCATAACTGCGTCCCTTAGGCATGGCAAGGGTGTGAACGCGGCATTACGGTTAAGTTTAGGAGAAAATAATGTACGACCCAATAATTCGTGTACCAAGTTTGCACACACCGATAATAGCTGGCTAGATATTCTACTTAAATGAGTTTTGAAGTAAAGCCCAACCAGTAAAATTGTAAACATCGCTATATTGTGAAAGAGAATGCCGATTTCGAAGTCGTTAAATATTGCAATATTTAATAATAACTAGCACAATCTCCTTGAATAACTTTATTTCAATTTATTATATACGTATACATTATTGAATCCTAAATACGTAGAATCTTGATTTATGTATAATGGAAAAGAAAAATTCTTTTTCCTTTTAGTAATGACACAGGTAATGGCAACAATTGACGATTTAAACTGTTTGATCCATAGCAAACTACTTTTTAATCAAACCTAAAAAGTACCAGATTGTATAAAATGTAGTATATTAATTATGAACATATTAAAGTTGTGATACCCTGGTATTGCCAGATAATTAAAGTGTTTTTTTTTTAATAATTAAAATAAAATCGATATTATTAATCATCGATTTACTTTAAGTGACGATTGGGTGTTTTTCTATGATTGTTGTCTTATTTAACTGTCGTCGAACGATTTTAATAAATTAGCCTAATGTCCAAGGTATTGTTGTGATAATGATAAATAATATATACCAAACCAAACATATCAAAAGATTGATTATTTATATAGAACGAACAATACGAGTGATCTATATTGCCTTGGGTCAAAATAAAAAAAAAAACAAAATTCAAAAAGGTTTTATTCGAAGTAAGATTTTACAAATCACTTTTCGACGTCGAGGCGAGTTCGCAATTTGGATGTCTTCTGTGGAGAAGAACTCGCCGGAATAAACTCCACATGTGTTGCATTTATTAAAAAAAAAATACAAAATTATTAAATTGTATAACTTTATTAATATAAAAAAGAGTGCAAACGAAATATACAATTAGAGGAAGGCAACCAGTCAAAGTAGAAAAACTAAACTATATAATCAATAATCTATTACAAGCACAACAACCGGCAATCGACTAGAGCAGACCAGTCCCCCCCCAAGCAGCACCACGTTCACGGGTTTGACGTAGGTATGGGTTAACCATCGCCGGGCTCAACCATATTGGAGGGTTGTTGTGGTGCTGTGCATTCCTGGATTGTATAATATTGGGCCGTACGTTATAGGGACTCACTACCAGCAATCAATACGTTATGTCAGATAAGAGAGAAAGTGTGACCAGATTTAGCAGAATTGTGCAATTTAAGCAGAATTAGATCCCATTTTTATTTCTAGCAGATTGTGTCGTAGATCTGAAAAGTTAGTAGATTTTGGCAGAATTTTGAAAATCATGTGCAGAAAATTAGCAGGATCATACTTTTAATAATTTTAGGTATATATTTTTGAGTTGAGTTTCAGTAGTAGTGTTGGAAGTATTCGAATAAATAATGCTTTTTCTTGTACAATATGTTACTACTGCGCTAGTCAACCTTCATCACTATTCAAGAGGAATTAGCTGCAAATGTATATTTTTATTCGAATTGTATCTTAAGGTTCGTTTTAATCGTTCGTTCGTTCGTTTTTAAGTAGTTGTTTTCGGTCAATTGTAGCGGATGTATAATTATTATCATAAAAATAAAATATGAGCAAAATTATCCTAAGATAAGTAAAAAAATATTTGAAAAAAAAAACACTTGGCAGATTTTAGCAGAATTTGGATAAGCAGCTAGCAGAATTTTCATTTCAAATCTGGTCACACGACTTACGTCACAATACAATACTTATGCATTTCGTCTGTGATTTAGTTTTTTTGAGATTTCCTTTAATGCTGAGAGTAATACTATATAATAACAGTATATAAAAACCAACATAATAATATTTTATTACGCAGCACACGCAAGAGTGCCAAGTGATTACTCTGCCGATTCTGGGACAGCAAGACTGCGGAGAAGTGTCTATAATAGTTCTATCTAACAGATGCCATAATGAGTTGGCAGAATGTTATTGTTCTTCAGCGCCAAGCCAATGCTGATGAACCTTCTCTAGATCTGTATGTTTGGGATACAAAAATCTGTATGTTTGGGATGTTTTTGTTCAAAAATCAAGAAGTCAAAATAATAAACAAAAATAAACAACAATAGATTCTGGGTGCCTTGGCTACGTACAGGTACAAAACAACTTTTATTTTTTTGTAAAAAGAAAAATATTTAAACTATACATTATTGTTTTTTTAAGTACCTCTAATTCATTTCCTAATATTTTTTCCAGGTAGATCTGATGTTTAGAAGTGTTTGTAGACCTTGCTGGAGAAACTACCAGGGCTCAAGTATCTGTTGCTAGTGTTTGGAACACATAGAAACCACGGAGGATATCTTAATAGGCTGTTAATGCGACTTCAAAGCCGTTGAAGACTATTGGGTGTTGTTTTTGTCTTTGATTAGATATATAACTATGTTTTTACTATCTTATGCAACTATTAATTGATATTTATTATTAATATTATTGTATTGTATAGACAAAACAGTTATGTTTAGAATACTTTAGAGGAATGATCTTATATATTGCACCAGGATATATATGTCCTGTAAAAATAGTTGTCGGTTGTGATAAATAAATCCCAATAGCTTAATTACTCTTGCTAGCTTTTTAGAGGACCTATTAAAAGAAAAGAGGATGATCAATTAAATATATATATTTTTGAATTCACAATTTGTGTTTTTATTTAATCCGCAGTACGAGTCTATGTAGGATCTTCACAATATGAGTAAAGATCTTCTACCATCTATTCTATCATTGCTAGGACCATTCATCTTGCCTAGTTCATTTTTCTATTGAAGTTGATTTTGATTAATAAGTATTAAATCCATGGTCATTAGTATTTAATATACCTACGGTTACACCAAGTGGTATAACATATTATGCTATAACTTAAAAACCCGTCTAGCTACAGAATTTCTCATTCTGGGGTCTCATATTAGACAGCAAGACCAACTCAAAGATCTAGGTTTGGTCTTGACGCTGTAATATTTACCGGCGGGGCACACGATGTATGGCGAGAGCGGCCATGTCTTTTGTTCGGTGCTGAATATAGATGTTTGGCCAATTCCAGTTAATTTAACATTATTAAAAAAATTATTTCCAATAAAATTTACAGCCACGCTTTCTTTTATAAGGGAACATTCAGCACCCGAATCAAATTGGAAATTATAGAACACACCTTTATAGTTAAGTTTTCCAGCTGGGGCTTCTACGACGCATGTGTGCACACGTCGCACTGTATGGGGAGCTCCGCCTCGCGTAACGTCGCGCCAGCAGCGGCGCCACCGCCGCTGACAGAGCTCGCTGCACCACCACCGCCAGCTCCGCCACTGCTTGCCGAGCACCGAGTTGAGATGTGGCCTCTTTGGCCACATTTGTAACATTGTATGTTATTCATCACTGAATTCTGTTGGTGTCTGTCTTTAATGGGGGTGAAAGTAGTTGACGACGATGACTTATTTTTTTTTTGCATCTTCAGCCTTGGATCGGCACTAGGGTTTGCAGTACCGGAACTGAACTGGATTTTCGAATTCCCGGTACTGGAGCCAACCCAGTACCGGGAATTCCCGGGAAATTTCGAGACTTCGGTACTGGGAAAAAGTAATTTAAATTCGTAATTATTTTATGAGTATGATGAAATTATGCACCAAAACACTTTTTAAAATATATATTTAACTTACTAATTCACTAATTATAACATAAATTCAGTAATTGAGATCTTTAGAAGAGAATACTTTGAACTCAATGCTCGCAGCAAATCAAATATTTGTGATCGTAATTAAATTCAAGCGTACACTCAGTTCAATCTATCATCATCGCCGAAAGACGTCCACAGCTGGACAAAGACCTCCCCCAAGGATCTCCATAATGATCAGTTCTTCACTGCCCACATCCAGCGGCTTCCCGGGACCCTCACCAGATCGTTGGTTCACCTCGTGGGGGCCTGGCCACACTACGCCTTCCGGCGCCCGGCCGCAATTCAAGAACCTTTCTGTCCTAAGGCCGTTGGTTCTAAGCGCAATGTGCCCAGCCCACTACCACATAAGTTTAGCGATTCTTCGTGGTATGTTGGTGACTCTGGTTTAAACTTGGGACACTGCGGTATTTGGGACAAAGAAATATATTGCGCAAATTCCAAATGCTGCCCATCCGAGTTGGATTCAACGATTGACCTCCTTCTTGAAGTTAGATCTACCTAACTGGACTTGTCCTAGCTAGGTAGACGTAATGGTCTACAACTTCAAGAGCAGAGTCCCCAACATGTATTGCAGTAGGTACTACATGGGCGTTCGACATGACTTTTGTCTTCTCCATGTTCATCTTCAGACCCACTTGTTGGGTAACTCTATTGAGGTCATCGAACATTGTGCTGAGGTTCTCCAAGATCTCAGATAGCTGAGACTTTGGAGGACCCCCCCCCCCTCCTCCTTGGAGTCATAGGACTACGATATCGTCGGCAAAACGAAGATGAGTGATGCTGTCTCCATTAATGTTGATGCCATGTCCTTCCTAGTCCAGAAGGTTAAAGACATCCTCCAGTGCAGCGTTGAACAATTTCGGAGAAATAACGTATCCGTCTTACACCTCGCTGCAGCTAGATTGGTCTAGAGTTCTGATCCTGGAGTCGGACTGACATAGTGGCGTTCTCGAACAAACACTTCAGCACCTTGATATACCGGCAGTCAATTTGGCACGTCTGAAGAGACTGGAGCACTGCCCAAGTTTCAGTAGAATCGAAGGCTTTTTCATTGTACACGAACGCTAAGCATATTTGCTGGTACTCCTATACTCTTCTGTCTTTCTGGTCTGGTTGTTCTGGTTATAGTCTTCTGTATAACCTGTCGCAGCGTGTAGATGCTTTCTAATAGTTCTAACTATGTTCCTTTCGGAAACTGGCTTGTTCGGGGGGTTGGAAGTCTTTGAACCTGCGCGGAAACGATTTGTGATGACTCTCGAAAACAATTTGTAAATAAATTAGTCCAATCGACGGATCAACCTTCACCGGACTAGTCTAAACAAAACCATCGCTACTTATCGTAGTACTAAGTTTGGTGCGGTACTGTGGCGGACGAGCCGAGTGGCAGGAAAGATGCGACCAGAGAACCAAAAATTGCCGAATGGTACCGATTACTCTCGAAACGATTTGCGTCCACGTACTTCTGTCGTGGTTGCGTTCGCGCGGCTCACTTGCAGTTTTTAAAATCAAAATTTCGTACTAGAATTTTAGTGTTTGTGCAGTACCGGGAATTCCCGGGACATAGTTTAGATTTCCCGGTACTACATTTTTTCAAATTTCCCGGGAATTCTCGGTTATTTCAGTACCGAGAATTCCCGGGAGCAAACCCTAATCGGCACTCATTAGCCTTATGTCCAGTTTTCCCACAGTAATGGCATCTCACTTGACTAGGCACTATAGGACGCATTCGTTTTGCTTCAACGTCGTCGTTCTTGTCTTGAAAGTAGTTAAACTTATGTTTTCGGTATGAAAATGCATATAGTTCTTTCAGTAAATGTTGGCGTGTTGTAATATCTGTAGTAAATGCGATGCGTTGCAGTCGAGGATTAATTCTTGCCAAATGTGATAATATGATTGCAATTATTATTTGCTCAGACTTCATACCTTTCCATTTAGTGGTTAATGATGTCAATAGACGACTCGCGTATGCGGCGTATGTTTCGCTGTCATTTGGTTTATCATTATTAAGGTTTATCAATGTTGCTGCAGTCGTTTCTAACGAAGCAAACCTTTCTAAAAATAAATCCTTGAATTGTTCCCACGTTATTCCAGGATAAGTGATCTGGGATATCCATATTGAAGCCGCTCCTTTTAGCGCCTTGCTTAATGCGACGATCAATTGACATCCTTCAAGTGGATTGTCAGAAAAACATAGTTCGGCCGTCGCACACCACGACTTAGCTTCCATATCTCGATTGTCTGGATCAAAATCTGGTAGTTTGAGTATGTTGTTCATATTGGGCATTTTCAAAGTTTCAATTAATGCACGCATTTGTTCTGACTGCATCTTGAACATTTTCTGCCACAATAGATCATCACGATTTCTTCTAGTCTCTCGGTGATGATCTTCTCCTTCTTCTTCTTGTCCTGATCCCGCTTCTGATATAGGATCGAGATGGCCTTCTAGATCTTTATTTGATGCTGACATTTTGAGGTGTTTTAATTAATAGACTTTATAACTTTTCAAATTACTCTAATTTAAGTTCCACAAAAGTTACTTAAAGTAATTAATCCTAACTTCACACTAATTATAGTAATTATTGTCCTTTCTATGAATTTATGTTAACACTACGCAATCTTTTATCAAATTATGAAAACGTATAGTAGTTCCTTAGGACGAACGCGCCCTCCACAGGCGAGCTTTGGATTAGAACTGCTCTCTGGAGCTGGCACGCCGCACCAAGACTCTACTGAAACGACACGCGGCAGGACAGTGTCGCTTGCGTTTTCTTGATTGTACGAAGAATGACCATCCGACATATATATAATTTTTAAATAACTTTTTATTTACAGATTCAAAAGCACCGAGTTTACAAATAACACCAAGGAAAAGAAAATTAATGAAAAAAATACGTTTATTCAAACGCAAAATAAATGTTTTGCGAAAGGGAGATATAATGGCACGTATCAAGTCCATAGCTTTAAAAACTTTAATACGAGCATATATACGTAACCACGGAAGAAAGCCCCAAGGAAAACGATGGACATCTACAGAAAAAGCCTTGGCTATTGCTATATATAAAAAATCACCCCGCGCATACAGACATTTAAGCCGCATAATAGCTTTACCTAGCATTCGAACTCTACAAGGACTACTACAAGCCATTGTCTTAGAGCCAGGCATTAGCCCAACAATTTTACAACACCTGAAAAAAAAGCTGAAAAAATGAATGAGAAAGATAAATTGTGTGCCCTACTCTTTGACGAAATTGCGAAGAAGCGTCTTATTTACAATCAAAGATCAGATAAAATAGAGGGTTTCGTTGATTTGGGTGAAAACCAATACAGGTCATCAGATATCGCGGATCATGCTTTGGTGTTTATGCTGCAAGGTCTGCATAAAAAACTTAAACAGCCTATAGCATATTATTTTGTTAAAGGTACTATATCTTCACAAAGCCTCGCAGTGCTTATTAAAGAAAATATTAGGGCTGTAGCTGATACTGGATTTACTGTAATTAACTCAGTGTGCGACCAGGGCCCAACAAATATTGGAAGCCTGAATCTTCTTAAGGAGTGGTCCAACGTCCCAGCTTCCTCAAATTTCTTCCTTTTGGATGGTAAAAAAATATATATCATGTTTGATATTCCCCATCTTTTTAAATCTCTGAGAAATAATTTCCACAATGGGGGAGTTGTGGAAATTGATGAGAAGAGGGGCCAATGGTCACACCTCGTAGAAGCGGCTGAAAAAAATGAAAGAACATTACATTTCAGGAAATTGACAGCCCTTCATGTCAACCCTACATATAGAACCAAAATAAAGGTGAAACTGGCTGCACAAGTGCTAAGCAACACCGTAGCCGCTATTTTAAAATGTTTGTCAGAAAATCTTCAAGCAGCTGGCGATGATGTCAAGGCTAAAGAAATTGCAGACACAGCTGATATTGTAGAAGATATGGATAACCTTTTTGACTGCACCAACGGTCCTACATCCAGAAAAGATGTAATAAAAGGCAAACGAGAAAATGTTTCAAAGAAAACCAACCATATTCAACAATGGAGAAATTATAAAGAAAAAATTAAGACAATGGTTTTCTTAAAAAAAGTTTTTTGAGATTGAAAAATATTAGGTGCGTCCAAGGATATGAAACTTCCCTATCATCTCTTGAAGATATTTGGAAGACCGTTGAAATAAAAGGATTCAAATACTTAAATCTTCGGCAGTTAAACCAGGACAGCCTTGAAAATCTGTTTGGTATGATTAGGCAACATTGCCCGACAAACTGGAACCCCACATGCCACCACTTCACCGCGGCGTTAAAATCAAATATTTTAACAAAACTGAACTGAGTTCACCGGTTGGCAGAGGCGCCAGTTGTGAAGAGGATGACAACCAAGCCATAATTGACTTTGATGATTTCTTCCATAACATCGAAACAGAAAATGTCCAAATGGAAAAAAGCTACGTTGATCCGCCTGTAATTTACCAATTACCTAACGAATCTGAAAGTCCTATTTTGCATATAACGGAAAATGATGATTTACCCGAAGATTTTGCGTTTCCAGATGATGAGGCTGATTACTCGCACATGCAAAAAAAATGTTCGAAAGTTTTGAAAAACAACCAACTGTACCTATATGTTGCGGGATACTTGGCCTCAGTAGTCCTTAAAAAAATTCCATGGAAATGTGACGAATGCAATTCAAGCTTAAAAACTGATGACCCAAACGTACATGACACACGTATGTACAGTTACATAAAATTACGAGAGTGGTGGCAAGATAAAAAAAGCTTAACATATCCCACATGGAATCTGTGCAAGTTAGTAGATATAGGGAGTTCTTGCTTTGAAGATGAAATTAAACCAAAACTTTATGAAAACCATGTTTGTCAGCAAGCGGTGACAATGATTTTAGCAAAATGTGACAATTTGTTGTGGATATGTGGTGATCACAAAGATCGGTTACTGCACATATTGCTTGTTCGATTAGCTCAACTGTTAATACGGAATGACTGTAATAGGATCAATTTGTCTTTTGCTAAATCTGAAGAGACAACAGCAGAAATTATTAAGAAAGCACAACAACAGGGTACAGCAAAATAATATATTTTAATTACAATAATACTAGCTGTTGCCCGCTACTGTATTTTCAAATAGAGAACTTAGATAAGGACCACTCGCCCCTTTTTCTAACATTCACAAGAATATTCAATATTTAATTAATGCGCAAGCGTTTGGGCACATTGCTTCTAAAAATACTAATTAAATCAAACGGTCCAATCCGTAGAATTTAAGGCGGCGCTAAGTGGTGGCCCCAAGTAGCAAGTAATAGGTATGGCAAGGTGGGGTAGAGTGGGGCAAGGTAAGACAGCGTGGGGTAAGGTGGGACAAGTTAAGGTAAGGTGGGGCAAGGTAGGACAGCGTGGGATAAGGTGGGACAAGTTGAGGTCAGGTGGGACAGGGTGGGGTAAGGTAGGACATAGTGGGGCAGGGTGGGGCAAGGGCGCCCTACAACGTCCTGCCCCACCCTGTCCCACCTTGCCCCACCATATCCCATCTTGCCCCATTCTGGGGACCAAGGTGGGACAGGGTGGGGCGGGACGTTGTAGGGCGCCCTTGCCCCACTATGTCCTACATTACCCCACTATGTCCCACCTTATCCCACGCTGTCCTACCTTGCCCCACCTTACCTTAACTTGTCCCACCTTACCCCACGCTGTCTTACCTTGCCCCACTCTACCCCACCTTGCCATACCTATTACTTGCTACTTGGGGCCACCACTTAGCGCCGCCTTAAATTCTACGGATTGGACCGTTTGCGAACTTGACTGTGCGAACTGGACCACTGGATAATATAAATTATATAAATTGTAAATAATATAAATTTATTACTCCACATTTGTGTTCTTTATTTAAGTCGGGTAAAGCTAAGTTGGCGGTAGAAAAATAGCAACTCCAATCTGGCATTTATTTGTATTATTTTTTGAGTTGCTACTTTACCTCCGTCATCTTAGCTTTGGCTGACTCTGTCCTAAAAATCATAAAAAATATAATTTATGAACCGCCATAACACTGGGTCCGTTTATCGATATCGATAAAATTCTAGTAACCACTAAGTGACAGCACTATTCTGTCGGTTACTTCTGTTAGGTTGGTAGTATTGACTTTTGACGTTCTTCTGCTTTTCTGTTGGTATTAAAATGCCATGTAAATTGATCTTATTGGCTACAACCAGCCACAAAGGAAGTCCTCACTCTTAAAACGTAGTGTATTGTATTCTCTTGGCTCGAGGCTGTCGTATTTATTGTCTATCTATGACATAGTTTTAAAAAATAACAATGTGTGCAATGTATTGTCTATTCTTAGGACTTCCGGAATAAATGTAAAATGGCTTGAAGACATCTCTGTGTTTTAATTATAAATGAATAATACATAATACTCGCCATGTCTAATTAACAATAAGATGAAGCACTTTTAAAACCTTAGATGGTGTCAGTGATAAAAGTGAAAAATGTCTGAAGAAACAAGTACCTACTATGGTGACGACAAATAATATTGAACCGTTAAAGCACTAACAGACGACCGGATTTGTACGCTCCGTACCGAGACCTTGGTGCCGTCCGGCCAATTTTCGATCGTGTGTACGGCAGTCCGCCGCACATTATTATTATTATTGACGGTCCGCTCGGCTCCGCTTCAAACGTTTCGGTGCGGTGCGGTCGTGTGGCGTATCGAGCGCACCGCACGGTCCGGCGGTACGGAGCGTACAAGTCCGGACGTCTGTTAATGCTTTTAATCTTGAGCAATGGCGGATCAACCGAATCAATGTATGAAAAGTGGAGAATATGGAAACAGAAATTTAAAATATACAATACAATACAATACAAAATTCTTTATTGCACGCAAATAAGAAATGTACAATTATAAAACTTACAAACTAAAGCGTTAGGCAACAGGCGGCCTTATTGCTTAGAGCAATTTCTTCCAGGCAACCCAGCTTAGGAAGAAACATTAAATATTAGACGCGGGAAGGTGCATAGCATAAAGAAAATATATGAATTATATATATATACATACATATATATAATTATCAATATAATAAAATGATATTAAAATATGTGTGATGTAGTAAATGTATTATTAAATATATGCTATATACTTAGGTATTAAACTATAAGACTAATAATAAAAATACATTCAAATAATACTGTACACAGCAACCAATCCGAAAGAAGAATAATTTATTTATCAGGAAGAGAAAGAAAGTGTGATTTCACTTGATGTTTGAAGGAATTCAAAGTGGGAGCGCGACGAATCACCTCAGGGAGCGCATTCCACAGTCGAATTGCTTGACAGGTAAAAGAGTTGGAATATAATTTAGAGGAGCAGGATGGGATATCAAGGGATAAGCCGAAAGAAGAACGCAGGGTACGAGAGAGTGTAGAAGCGCGGAAAACAAATCTTTCCTTCAGGTAAGGTGGGGACAAGGGATTAAAAAGAATGGAATAAAGGAAAATATATTGTGATGCAAATGAAATAGAAAAGTGTTCTGAAAATAGAAAAGTGGGCATATTCCTCAACCTAATTGGAGAAAAAGGAATCGATGTTTTCAATTCTTTCAGGATTGACAGAAAAAACATAACCTTGGAAGATTTGTTAAAGAGATTTGATACAAAATTCAACCCCTGCAAAAATACTACTGTGGAGAGGTACAACTTTTTCACCCGTTATCAAAGTAGGGAAATTTAGATGAATATGTCACGACCTTGAATAACCTTGCTCGCAGCTGTGAACTTGACACATTGAAAGACTCACTTGTATAAGATTATGTTCATTATTGGCATCCGAAATTCATTGATTCGTGAACGTTTACTAAAAGAAAATTTCAAAAACATTGAAAATGCCAAAATTAGCAAAAAAAAATAAAACTTTCACAGGAGAGGTCAGCAAAACTACACTAAATTCCTTAGACTAGCATATGGTATAAAAAGGGGTAAAATTTTGACAGATATTTTTGTAATTATTATTGTTGACGATAACTTAGTTTATGGACTTTATGGTTCATCTCAACAAGAACATGATAAAAATTTGAAAAATGTTTTTAAAAGAGCTACTGAGGTTAATTTAAAATTTAATAAACAAAAGTGTAAATTTAGTTTACCCGAAGTTTCATATGTCGAGGGTCGCCTGTGAAAACCCGATAAGTACCCCACTTTGGCAAAATGAGTTATTTATACTACCATAGAGTACTTTTCGAGCTCTTTCTAATGGTGTAGTCCAGTAATCGATATTTAAAGTGTAAGGCTTTAATCGTTATGTCAAAACCCAATATCTTATACCCTTTTTAAGGACTTATGAGAAGAAGAATACTTTAAAGTGTGTTATACGTCAAAATTAATGAAATATTTTCTAGCAGAATGTGGCAGAATCAACTATTACTTGTTATGGGCTTTTTGAAAATAGTATTTACAAAACAATAACATCCATTCGTAGAGGTAAAACCCATTAAAGTGAGTTATAAATACAAATATTGTATTTTTTTCACAAACAGTAGAGTTATGACTTGTTATTGGGTTTTAGCAAATATATTTACTTATCAACACCACTAATTTTATAAGATGCAAAACCAGGTAAATATTATTCTTGAGTTTCATAAATTCAGTTTTTTTAATATCCGTAACTGTCATGTTGACTAAAAACAAATAAAAATGATGAAATACGCACCGTCCGTTGTTAATTCAAACTCAGAACCCTGAAAACCCATCCTGAGCTGCGAAAACGATTTGAAAGCCAAGCAAAAGGAGTAGGTGTGCACGATTACAATGATTGGTTCGTGAAAGCTGTCCGTATAACAGGATCCAAGTTTTTAAAGACCCGTCGTACAATTAATGAAAACAAAAATATTTCTTACTCTATCCTCAGGGTTATGGAAGATGGAGGATGGTTCTTTTGTCCCAGATAATGCTGACAGATCTTAATAGACGGATCGTATTAAGGAAGTAATTGAGCGTAACGAACTGTGATATGTGAGCTTGAGCTACAGGAAGAAATAAAGGTATTCTATGGACAGCTGTACACGACAACACGAACACCTGCCAGTATTCAAACTGCAACTGACGCCAGAGGTCAGCTAATCCTACACTATACTGAAGACATCACGGATACGAGTTTAGAATCGCTCTCAAAGTTTTAAAACAACAAGACCTCGGGCGATGTCAGAAAAGCTGCTGAGCTTCTGAAGGCAGGTGGTATACCGGTTTTGGAAGTACTTCAGAAACTGTATAACTCTGTCATCTTTGAAGGTACAAAGCCGTAGGCATGACACAGATATGTAGTGGTCTTCTTTATTAAAAAGGGCGATAAACCCGAGTACACTACATAATTCCGAATAATTTATTTACGAATTTGAAAATGACGATTATTAAAATTCCGAATTTCATACTTCCGAATGATTCACAATTCCGAATTTAAAATTTCCGAATAGTGAAAATGACGAATAGTTAATTAACGAAATTTCAAACAACCGATTTATTACAAATACGAAAGTAAATTTTCCGAATATTATAATTTCGATGTTTCAAATGTACGATTTTTTAGTATATCGAATATTCAAAATTACGAATCCCGAAGTTTTAATATTCCGAAAATCAAAATCCCGAATTTAACTTACAAGTAATCAAATATTAAGAAATATTATTAAACGCCTGCTGCTTGCAGTAAGCGTGCAAGCAAGCAAGCAAGCAAGCAAGCAAGCAAGCAAGCAAGCAAGCAAGCAAGCAAGCAAGCAAGCAAGCAAGCAAGCAAGAAAGCAAGCAAGCAAGCATGCAAGCAAGCAAGCAAGCAAGCAAGCAAGCAAGCATGCAAGCAAGCGTGCAAATAAGCGCGCAAGCAAGCGTGCATTCAAGCATGCATGCATGGAAGCAGGCATGCATTCATGTCAACCTAACCCCGAAGGGTATGGCAGAACGAGCGGGCTCGCTCCGCTCGCCGCGCTCCTTTCTGCCATACCCTTCGAACCTAACCTATCCGTGTCGGGGTGCCCAGAAGTCCAGTGCTCGCTTCGCTCGCACCCGCTCCTGTATAGTATTTTTGCCAAAAATCCTTACATGCATCCTAAACTATAAAACCAGAACTAATCAGGTACTTTAACCTATTATATTCGGGTACTATTTTTTTGCAACCTTGAACTTTATTAAGCTTTTTTCTAAATCACGAATTATCACATTTCCGATCTGGATTTTAATTTTTCGTGATTATAAAAGATCGGTATTTTATTATTCGTATAATAAAGTATTCGTAATTTTTAACATTCGTATATTTAACAATCGGAATAACAAATCTTCGTGATTATAATATTAGCAATTTAAAATTTCGTAATTTTTATAATTCGTTATTTAAAAATTTCGAAATTACAATATTTCGTAGTTTTCAAATTCAGTATTTTCAAATTCGGGAATAAGTAATTCGTAATTTTTGGGTGTTCCCCGATAAACCCTTCTAAAGAATTATAGACCCATCTCACTTCCAAGTCATGTCTACAAATTGTTTCCGAGTGTACTCACGAATCGCAGGTTTGACAACTTCCAGCCTCAAGAACAAGCCGGTTTCCCAAAGGGCTACATTAAAATAAACCACTACACGCTGCAGAAGGTTATACAGAACACTGAAGAATAACCAGACATTATTCATGGCGTTCGTGGACTACAGAAGGCTTTCGGTTCAATAGAAATCTGAGCAGTGCTGGGATCTCTTCAGAGGTACCAAATTGACTACCGGTATATCGAGGTGTTTGTATGAGAATGCTTCCATACCTGTTTAACTCCAGGATCAGACCTTCAGACCAATGTAGCTGCAGCGGGGTGTGAGACAGGAAGAAGTTATTTCTCCAATTACTTTTCACCGATAAATTCTCTATCTTAAAGCTTCTGGATTGGAAGAGGCATTAATGTTGATACTATCAACATTGATGGTGGATACATATCTCACCTTGAGTTTGCCGACATATTATTCTCATGGCTAAGACCTTAGAAGACTTGGACACAATGCTCGATGAACTCAATAGTCTTCTGAAGATGAACATGGGGAAAACAAAAGTAATGTCGAACGCCCATGTAGAAACTACTTACTACTAATAGTGGTTACTAATGACCACTCCAAAAAAGCATTCAGCATTCAGCTGGAAAGCGTTCGGAAAGCTGCCATCATGTTTTCAACCCAAATACTGCAGCTCAAGTCAAAGGTCTTTGAACAATGTGTGTTGCCATGCCAGTTATGACTTCGAAACAGATCCGAGACGTGGTCGTTAACAATGAGCCTCTTAAGAAGGCCCAAAGTTGCTCAGAGAGCAATGGAGAGGGCTGTGCTTGGAGGTTCCCTGCGCGATCGAGTTAGGAATGATTAAGATCCGCAGACAAACTAAAGTAACCGACATAGCCAAAAGAGCTGCTAAACTTAAGTGACAGTAGGCGAGACACATTGCACGTAGAACCAATGGCTGTTGGAGCAGAAAGTTTCCTTAATGCCGAAAGGTGTAACGGGGGCAGGCCCTATAGGTCTCAGAATCACACCTGAAACCCGAAACGATAATTAAACCTACCTTCTGTTAATTTTAAGTTGCTTCAAGGACTGGAACCTTTATACTGTAGTCAGCTCTCAATAAGTGTCGCTAAAAGCTACATTTATAATCTATGTGCGCGAAACAGATCATCCCGGAAGAACTTCACCGCTGGATTTAAAGCTTAAAAACGATAATAATGAAACTGCGCTGGATACTGATGATGACGATTACAATTATTTCTTTTTTTGATAATTTTAAGTAAGTAATGATGATGATGGAAGATGTTTTTCAAAGAAAAATATCAAGTATAAGTCCTAAAAACTGGTTTTGTTTCCGTTCTAAAACCCTTTAAGTATGCACCTTACTCAAAATAAACATTTTTTATAGGAAAAGTAAATACAATTTGAAGTTGTAATTAATCAAACTTGATTTAAGAATATATTTTGCAATTTATTACTTACTTTTACTCTACTTTTTACAAGATTTAAGTATGGTAAATCGGCATCAAAACTTTAACTTCGATTATCTCAGAATCACATTTTGAGCACTTATCGGGTTTTACCAGGCACCCCTCGATGTAGGACATATTTTTAATAAAAATGTGAAATATCACCTGACAGATCGAAGATAGAGGCTATCACGGGAATGTCACCTAAGGATGTCAAGGAGCTACAAAGATTTCTTGGAATGGTAAATTATTTGAGTTCATATATTCCTAATTTGGCTAATGAAACATCAATTCTTAGACATTTATCAAAAAAGAAAAATATATGGCAATGGAACCAAAATCATGAAAAACAGTTTGTAAAATTAAAATCATTAATAAGTAATTATCCTATTTTAGTACATTATGATGTAAATAAACCCGTAAGAATGTCTGTGGATGCTTCATAAAATGCTGTTGGTGCAGTAATTTTTCATGGTAAGAATCCTTAGCTTATGCTCCGTGTCCCAACACGATGCAAATCTACCAATTGATAACAAACCAAAAGCATATATGTAATTAAATATCGAGAATTAAGTTGTTTCTGCAATAATAAGAGTGGAATGTGTGATTGTGGTAACCGAAAAATATATAACTTACTTAAAAACTGTGAACAACCAACAACCTCAAGGAAAAGACGGTTAACTAACCGGAAAATAAAAAAACAAACGCTACCAAAAAAAAGCAAAAAAGAAAACTCATTTGACACTGACAGTGACACCAGTATTGATAGTAATATTAGATACGCAGAAACGGATGATAGTAATACTTGGCCGGAAGAGAATCACGAAGATGATGATGAACATTTAGAAACAGAAGGAATACAAATTAACACACACAGCGTTAACCCAAACAGTATGGAAGAGAAAGAATTGAAGCTGGAAGAAAGGAAAATAGAAAAAACAAACGAAGACGATAAAAAAATAAATGAGATAGAAAAGCTAGCAGACTATAAAGAGAAAATGGTGGTAGAAAAACTAGAAGATGCTGAAGAAAAGCTAGACACAGACTATGAAGAGAAAATGGAGGTAGAAAGGCTAGAAAATGATGAAGAAAAGCTTGACACAGACTATGAAGAGAAAATGGAGGTAGAAAGGCTAGAAAATGATGAAGAAAAGCTAGACACAGACTATGAAGAGAAAATGCAGGTAGAAAAGCTAGAAGATAATGAAGAAATGCTAGACACGTGCTATGAAGGGAAAATGGAGGTAGAAAAGCTAGACGTACGTAGGTGATGAAGAGACAGTAGAAACAGAAAAGTTACACTCAGGCGATAGCACGTTTTTGGTACAAAAGAAGAACATAAGTCAAAAGTATCAATAATATCAAAAGAGAGTGTCTCAATGGTACTGGATGAAGAAACTGGATTATTCAAGCTTAATAATAAACCTAAGAATGATGGCAAATTGTTAGAAGATTGTGTTGAAGAAGTAGGGAAGTATATCTCAGATAAGTCTTCCTTTGGTAGATGAGCTAGGAGGGCACGTACAATTCAATTTTAGTGTTTCTTTGCGGTAGGCTAATTAGTTCTTGATAGACATGGAACGGCTGCTTTTTCTGACCTAAGCGCAGCGAAGCTGTGCGATAGCGTCTCGCCAATTAGTAGCAGATGGTTTTATGCCTTGCCACCATTGAGAAGCATCGACATACCTTTGAGTGCATTGTCGTCTGTAATGTTCAAGCAAGTCTTATACTTATACCTCGATGGCGTCTATGAATCCGTCAACGACATCCCCGGGGGCTCCGCTGAAGCGGGCGGAACACTTTGAGAAGTTAGCACCGTGAGTAAGTAAATTTTGTAGCATCTGCGTGTTGGATTGCTGAAGTGAAGTAAGCAATTCGATAAAATGCTCTGTGGACATAGTAACGTTGTTGCCTCGATTAAATGATTGATCGTCATCGTCATGATCACCGCGTTGCTTGCGGGAGCGCGGCATTTTTAACAGATGAACCAACTAAACTTTTGCTGTCGAAAATTGAAGATCCAAGAGTGTGGAAAAGTGATGCATCGTGTCCAGAACTGTTCTTAAACACATAGACTTCGTAATAGTCTTCTTATTTCTCTGCTACGAGCACGTCGGGCGCCAAATGTGGTTCAGGGTCAGTGGCCAGGCCGGTTTTTATGCTTGCGCAGGATTTTTAGGGAATAAAACATCAGTTTTACGCACTTCACAGTTATAATTGCTCATTACAAACAGGCAAACACAATTATAGTCACCACATCACAAAATCTACAAGCGTACAGTAGTACAGGTAAATGTAGTATAAACTGGATAATCTAGAATAATATTTTTAATAATAATTTAACGTCCTTTCTATGACTATGACTGAATTTTAAGTTATTACTACAGGTTTTTATATAAAAAATAAGACTTAAATATTTGTTTGAGACTGATTTATTGCCTCATGATGCAGCTGTTAAGTCATATCGGTCATACCTACTATTATTTTAAAAATAAAATACTATGAAAAAAATATTGGTTTCATTTATTTATACTTGATTGATAGAGAGTTTAATCCCAACTATAAACCCACCAATAACGTAGTTGCCTTATTTTCGATGAATTATAGCTAAGTACCGTTTATCGACTTTCATGCATCCCAACCCTAGTTTGACAGGATTTTGACGGATTTACCCCACAAAAAAATTAAAGCATGTTTTCTGCAAATTGGTACTTCCTACCTGGTCATAAAGCTCAGTTTCGCATTCTTAGCAACGTAAAGATTTTCTAGCTTTGAAATTTAACGTCGTAACTTCATAGATGCGGATATATTGCAAACTGACGTAATAGCCCCGCAGCGGGGTTTTTAAGTCAATATAGTATCTTCATAAGATCTTTTCCTTTTTGAGAGTTTAGAAAAGAGTTTTTCGCTACAAATGTATGATGAACAGAAAGAGAGATAATAACTTTGTTATAAGGATAACTTAATTTTACTGTAACTTTGCAACGGACAATTTTATGGGTTTGTGAAATTTTGGCGTTTATTAGCCCTTGGCGGGAATAGCCCCGCTTGACCTTACAATAGCAACCAAGTTTAGGTAGTTAATTTTGAGAGCGGCCGGGAGTGGACCTTCTGGAAACTTTTTATTTTGTGGTAGGCTCCAGTACCGGAAATTCGAAAATCCAGTTCAGTTCCGTACTGCAAACCCTACTTTGAACTTTACGAAGAATTTTCCTAATATAGTTGATGAAAACTGCATCCAAAATATAGGTGACGAGCTAAGACAAATAAAATTTGATCAAAATGTAAAAGACTTATTAGAATCAGGTGAAAGTAACACCAGCACCACTAGCACAACGTTAAGTGTAGACAAGTTTTGGGGAGCGATTGCAAAAATCCAAGACAGGGCTGGAAAAATATCAAAATATCACAAATTTCGCGAAAGCTTTATTATGCTTTCCAATGTCAACGGCATGACAACGGTTCTTTTATCTACAAATGCTTGCGGTGACAAAATTACTCCTCTGATTATATTCCAGGGAAAGTATCTCTGGAATCAATGGATTTACTCCGATGAACAAGTTAAAAGAAAAACTTCAATTAAATATAACATTGATAGATCAACATTGAGAAGATATTGCGCATGAGCGGTGATGAAAAATTAAAAAAAATAGAAGACAAAGGAAGTCAATATAAATGCCGACAAGTTTTTACAATAGCTGAAGAAAAAATGCTTGTAGATTATTTGTTACAATGTAGCAAAATGCACTATGGTCTCACAAGAAAACAAGCGATGAAGTTAGCAGTTGATTATGCTATAGCCAATTCCAAGAACGTGCCTAAGTGCTAGCGCGCACTGGTGACTTTTGTCACCGTGACTGTTTCGTCACTCACATCAAGTCTAAGAGTATGTATGGAGGTGCGCGCACGTTACGACGTGACAATTGGGTGACATTTTTGTCCGCCGGCCAGCGGAGAAGCCCGTGACGAAACTGTCACCGCGCCGCTAGGTTTTTATAGCAGCGCGCGCACGGGCAACAAAATTGTCACTCAACACGTAGTTCTTCCGCCATTTGCATTCGGACCGTCGTCTTTAGCGAACGCAAAATGGCGTCAACGTCTACGCAAAACGTGAAAGTGCATGAAGAGGATATCGATAATGATTTACTTATTGAAGAAGTTGAAAAAAGAGCAGCAATTTACGATAAAAAGCTGAAAGAGTATTCAGATTCTAATTTTAAAATTAAAGCATGGGATGAAATCAGTCGTATAATATTTTCCACAGTTTGGGGTACGTTGTCGTCACAAGAAAAAACTGAAGCTGGTGAGAATCTTTTTATTTTTAGTATTTGTAGCTAAAACAACAGTTGTACAAAAAAGTGAAATTCAGATTTTGTCATATTGCCATGACACAGCCCCTTGTGGTGAAGTAAAGTAATTCGCAAAATAATTACGTATATTTGCTGCTGATATGGTTCTGTCTGATGGATTTGTTGCAATACCTTTTAATGGACAATCGTAAACAGTGTCAGTAAATTAAATGCCATCTCTGCACCGTACAAAATTATGTAAAATACAACATGTTTTTACTATTATATCAGCAAAATCATGACTGACGTCAAGGGGCCTGTGCAAAATTCGCCATTTGTTACAAAGTATACCAAAAGTGCATTCAACCATGCGTCGTGCCCTAGTGTGGCGATAGTTGTAAATTTTTTTCACAGTAGACAATGATTTTCTTGCATATGGTCGCAAAATATGCCTCGACAAGCCAAATGCCTCATCAGCGACCAAACAAAATGGCATTTTTTTTCCATTTTCATCATATGGCAAATTACGATCATCTGGTATGCTCAATTGATTTTGCTGCAATCTTTTGCCCATGCCTGAATTCTGAAATACATTGGAGTCGCTTGCTGCTCCATTAGCACCAACATCTATGTATACAAATTTATAATCTGCATCTACCCATGCCATGAGAACAGTAGAAAAGTACTTTTTGTAATTGAAACACTGCGAACCGGTGTTTTCCGGCTGAATTATTCTCACATGTTTGCCATCAATTGCGCCAATTATGTTCGGAAAATTTGTCCGTTGGTAAAACTGATTTGAAATAGTATACCAATCCTCTTCAGACTTTTCAGGCATGTATAGTGTATGTAAATTCCAGATCGCGGAACATGTAGATTTTACAATTTCTCGTGCAGTGGTGGCACCTATCAAATATTCAAATGATACGCTGTAAAAACTGTTGCCGGTTGCAAGATATCTGAAACAAAAGAAAATTAAATACATAATACAGTTTTTACTACCACAGGCTTCAGAATTACCTCAAAAACATGTCTTTTGTGTTTTGTGAAAATAAAGTTTTTTATTATTATTATTATTATTATAATACAAAATTAAAGTTAAAAATACATAAATTAAATAAATGACTGACTGTTTTATACTAGTTAAATATTTATTTTCAGGTAAACTTGTACAAAAACGATGGAAGAATTTAAGGGCTTGTTTTTCACGTGAGCTACGTGAGCAAAAATGTACTAAGTCTGGCCGCTACAAAAAGAAGAAAGTACAAACATTTTGACCAACTTTTATTTCTTATCCCAAGCATGGATACCCGAGAAACCTCAGGAAATGCTGAATCTGCTTGCGAAGAAGATAGTCAGGATGCCAGTGTTTATTTTTATTTTATTGTACTTCAGCGAGAAGAATATTCCCGAAAGAAAAATAAGAATAAAATATGTTACGAAGAAAGGCTTCTAGAGATTTTAAACAACAAAAGAGTTGATGATAACAGGTTTATCGAGGCTATGAGAAATAACAAAAGTGACTGTAATGACGATATTGACGATGACAAGGAAATGCATTTTGCGCTGTCTTTGGTGCCGTTGTTAAAAGCAGTCCCGGAGGAGAATAAACTAGACGTACAGATCAAAATTTTACAAATTTTCCAGGAAGTTCAGAAACAAAACACTCACTCAGAATTGGACTGTTAACGAGTCCGCTGGCAAAGACTGGTTCCGTGGTTTACTGGCACGAAACGCCGAAATTAGTCTAAGAACTCCGGAAGCGACAAGCTTTAATAAAAAGAATGTAAACGATTTTTATGAAAACTTGAAGGTTGTGCGAGAGAAGTATAAGTTTGAACCTCAAAACATAATAATTGTGATGAAACAGCATGTACCACTGTACAGGACTGTCCTAAAGTTATAGCTAGTAAGAAGAGCAAACAAGTTGGGCAGCTCACTTCTGCTGAAAGGGGCACACTTGTGACAGTATGTTTTGCTGTAAATGCTATTGGTAATGTCATGCCACCGTTTTTTGTATTTCCACGGGTAAAATACCGAAATGATTTTATTGTCTCTAGACCTGACGGAGCTGATGGTGATGCATACCACACCGGCTGGAGGACCACGAAAAGCTTTTTAAAGTTCATGGAACACTTTAAAAGCATTCCAAAGCTTCTAAACAGAATCCTGTTTTATTGATTCTAGACAACCACGAGAGTCATGTAAATACACAAGTGATCCAGTTTGCTACAGACAATGGCATAACTTTACTTACTCTACCGCCACACTGCAGTAATAAATTACAGCCCCTGGATGTTTCTGTATATTCTCAATTTAAAGCAAAATATAATACTGACTTGAGTAACTGGATGCTATCCAATCCAGGAAGAACGGTGACAATATATATATATAATATTCCTGCCTTTGTCAGCGCAATAATGTCTGATGTTTTCAGCAGAACTAATATCTTGAGTGGATTCAGAAAATCAGGCATACATCCATTCAATTCGGACATATTCACAGAAGACGATTTTATGTGCTCTGCTGTTACTGACAGGGATTTGGTTGTTGATAACAACGATGATTTTCTCCCAAGAACTTTAACACAGCGTCAACTTCAAGTTGTTTTTCATGAAGATACCGAAAGTACATGCAATTCTCAAGAAATGTTTAATGATACCCAAAATACTCCATCCACGTCTCTACCCAGCCCAGTAAATGAAATCAAAGATACTGATAGAACGAGCTCATCCATACTACTGGCAATTAACGATTCAGTCAATGGAAATGAGTTAAATCTTGATATGTCATATCAAGTTCAAACAGAAAAAGTTAAAAGATTATCTTTGTTAGCTGTGGAGGTTGTTAATGATGTTCTTTACGTGCCAAATACTTCTAAAGAAAATACTACCTGCAGATCACAATCTTCTCCGATAGTACTTCCATGTCATTCTGGAACTTCTGATGTTACTATACGTCAATACGAAGATGATTTTGATGTCTCTGCGATTTCACCCAGTCTACTACAAGATTTAGATTCTTCAAATGTTCAAAACCTAGTCACAATTCCCACTGTAACTCCGGAGATGAGAAAACCATGTCCTAAGGCTGGACCAAGAAAAACAACTCGGCGGCAACTAAAATCTTAACTAAAACCCCTGAAAAAGATTCTTTTGAATTGGAACCGAAAAATACCTCAAAAAAAGATAAAATAAAATAAAATCAAGCAAAACAAAATACAGATAAGGAAAAGGCTAAAAAAAAAGTCTTTAAAGACACTGAGAGTAAAACAGACTGTGAAAATGATTCTGTGCTCAATATTAAATCCAAAAGAAGGCCAAAGAAAAGAAAGTTTGAGTCTAAAAAAATAAACAAAAAAGAACAAAAGAAAGCAAAATTGAAAGGTACCTACTAAGATCAGTAAACGTTCGAAAAATATTTGCAAAGATGTTACAGAGAGTGAAACTGAAGATGAAGATGAGGTCGCCATTCCATATGCTGATAGTTCCGATGACAATAATTGGGTAGGTGTACCAGAACTTGATGAGCGATGGTATTGCTTTTTATGTGAAACTGAAGAACTGACGGATATGCGAATATGCATATCATGTAAAAGATATGTTCATGAGTTATGTGTTGGACTAACCAAAAAATATACTGAAGATTTCTTATGTCCTGAATGCAATTTGATAATCCCTTCTTCAATGATACAACCGACAATTTGAATATTACGTTATTACGGGTGTTATTTTTCATTGTGATTTTGCATGTGACAAATTTAATTAAGACTGATTATTGATCCCACAGCAGGTTTTTGATAAATGTTAGCTTATTACTTAGTCTATGCGAAAGAAGTCCTGTCTTCAGCGATGACTTAAATATTTAGAGGTATAAGATTAAGTCAAATGCATATTTTTCATTGTGGTAATGCATGTGCCTTATTCAATAAAGACTGATTATGGTACAAATCTCACAAATAGTCTTTAAGTATGTTTATTGATCTATTTTATTTATACTGTTTGTAACATAAGGAATAACTTTTGTGCATCTTGTTTAGATGTTTACTAAGGCAGTCATCGATATCTTATAATTTGTTTGTACTTAATAGTTGATAAGTAAAAAACTTTTAATACTGAATATAGTTTACAAATGTTAAGTAATGACAATGATAAAGGCATTGATGTTTGTTTAATTTGTTTTAACAGTTGCTTAATATGTAAACTTTTGATAGTGATTATAGTCAATAAATTCTATTTTATAATTGTTATCCTTCAAAAAAGAAGCTGTGGTCAAATCTCCCACCTATGGTCATATATCCCCACCCCCCCTGATCAACTATCCCATAGGTCAGGTATAGTTGAACCACTTTCCACTTTTTAAAAAAAGTTTCTATAATTTTAACTATTTAACTTTTCAAAACTTTTTTTATATTAAAGTGTGCCTGTTTCCCTAAGCCATTAATTCATCCGTTAAATAAAGAGCTTAACGCAATATATACAAAAATATTAATCATAATATAAAAGGGGGTTCAACTATCCCGGACTCCCCCTGAGTTATTTTTGTATTTAATGATGATGTTTAGATATTGAGTAGGCGTATGATAGAATGGTGACAATAAGAGAGTAAAATACTATATATATAGAAAAATGCAGCTGTAACTAACAGTCAAGAGTTGTGAAATATCTAAATTGACTGGGTACTACTAAAATGGGACTTTGTATTCAAATTCTGGGATTCAGGCTGTTAGGTGTCACAAAACTAATTGTATCTTTTGTCTATGGCGCTCTCTCTCACTCTCTGGTCACTGCCGACATCGCGCCGACATCCTTGTCCTGCTTTATACAAATATTCTCAAGACTCAAGACGCGTATCATTTACGACTGCTGCTACTCATCACCTAACCAGCCACATCACATGGTGTCAGAGATTCGACGGACTACGACCCGCCATCAGAAAAAATGTCGACTGGGGGAGACAACAAGCCGCCGCCACATGGCGCACCAAAAATGTTTGTATCCGTTGGTTCAGGTACACTTAAGCCGCTAGACCTGCGATCGCCCAACCTGCCGCTAGCATGGAAAAACTGGCGAACACAGTTCAAGATTTACTTGCGCGCTAACGGTCTGGAAAATGAGTCCGATCAGCGCAAGGTCGCCATCTTGTTGCACTTCATCGGCACAGATTCTCTCTCTATTTTTCACAGTTTCGATCGAGTAGAAATCGTTACCGTGAAATACGACACACTGCTGCAAAAATTTGCTGCTCATTTCCTGCCGCAAGTCAACATTACCATGGAACGTCACAAATTACTAAACAGGAGACAACAGCTCAACGAGTCCATCGACGAGTACGCTACGGACTTAAAAAACAACCTTGTCAGAGATATTTTCAGCTTAAATCTCCACCAGAAGAATCTGTACATAAAGGAAATGATTCTATCTGAAAAGCCAACAGATCTGGAAAAAGCTATTCAGCTAGCAAAGACAATTGAAGCAACTAAAGAACAGACCAGGCAGCTCGAAGAACCAACTACAACAACAAACCAAGGACTTCTTCAAGGCAAGATCCTAGTCGTCCCTAGAGGTGGGTCGGTTCGCGATTTTGCCGCAACGAAACGCAACACTTTATCGCCGCGCAATACCATGTTTTAAAACTATGTATTTTTAAAACTACTTATCGGCAAATAACTGCTTTGACTAGGCGTTCTGATACCTGTCCGGTATCGCTGCAAATCAGTTACTGAACGTTTTTTGGGTATTAGGTACCTATTCAAGATTTTGTTTTATTTTACTATAATGTTTATAGTAGATATAATAAATAATTATAAATTATGTTACGTGATTCATTATGTAATAAATAAATAATCTAAGCACCATTATTTCACGAAATGAATCCGTTATATATGTATAATCTATGAATTAAATTGAAATAAAATATTTTGCATCATCTCAAGAGCCACAATATTGCAATATCTATTTCTTACGTATTTATTTATACCATCTCTTTCACGCTCGTGTTACTCTCGGTGTGATTCGGTTCGATTCGATACCATCAATACCATGTTTGCTTCCTTCGGTTTGGTTACGTTGCTGGCTCGCTCACTCGTCGGTTGCGCCGATACATAGTTTCATCCGATAAACAGTTTTTGCAAAACCCAATACCGTGTTTTAGGTATTGCGCCGGCCGATAAAGCTTTATTGAAACTGTTTATGGTTTGAAACGCTCACCTCTAGTCGTCCCCATCCCAAGTCACAATCCAGGCAAGGCAGCCTAGTATGCTCAAGGTGTGGACAAATTCATCGATTCAAATCCAGCAAGAGGAGTTCGGTGCAAGAACTGTGGGAAGCTTAACCACTTCGCATCTGTCTGCAGATCGGTTAAACTGGTTACCGCTACTCCAGCACAAGATGATAGTACTTCACAAAAGTCAGAAGACAGCAGTCATCTTTTTATAGGCTCAATTAATTCTGTCAGTAAGTCACAGTCATGGAGAGCGGACTTAACTGTTAATAATAAAAAAATATATATTTTATTTTAGACACTGGTGCTGATACAATATCATTTCACTTAAAACATTTCAAAATCTTCATGTTCCTCTACAACACATACATAAAAGCACTCACACACCAGCCATTATTTCCGACACTACATAGTCCAAGATCTGAAATTTTTCCAGTCCAGCTTGATACTAATTTCAGTCGAAAATTCGGCTAAGTTGATGGCCCATACAAAAACGATCAAAATTTTTCTAAGTCCTGGGACTTTGCTACACCCTAACCAAAATGTTACCTTGGAGTAAAGTAGGTATTGATATCTTTGAGTTTGATAACAATAAATATCTTATTGCTGTTGACTACTTTTCTAAGTATGTAGAGATTGCCTTACTAAAGTCAGATCACAACAAAAACTTTAATTATACAACTCAAATCTATTTTTGTTAGACACGGCATACCTGAGACTATGAACTCAGACAATGGCCCACCTTTAAACAGTAAAGAATTTAAAGATTTTACCACTGCATGGGGGATAGAACACACTACTTCCAACCCATACCTGAGCAAATCTAATGGTATGGTTGAAAGAGCTAAATATTGGTTCTATTAAATCAGATGACTCTGACCCATACATGGCTCTGGCTCTACTCAACTCATGTATAGAAATACACCAAAACAGTCTGGTTTTTCACCTTCTCAACTTTCTATGTCACGTAGTTTGCGTACTAAAATACCAACCTTAGATAAAACTTTAACCCCACACACCGTACCTATACATCAGCAAGGTAAAACAAAACATTGAAAAACAACAATTAAAAACAACACTTTATTACAACAAACATACAAAATCACTTCTATCATTAGATATTGGAGACAAAATTTACTTTAAACACAAGCCAAACAGCACTTGGGCCCCGGGATAGTTTCGCAGAAAGACAGCTTGCCTCGCACTCGCAGCTACATAGTTTCTTCTCCCCAAGGCACCTTCCGTAGAAATCGCGAACACATCATAAAACCAACTCCAACCGTAGCTCCAGTCAACTGTAGATTATACCTGAAAAAGAAAACACAATTAGTATAGATAACAATAACTCTAATACTGTAGAACCTTACAGAACAAGTTGAGGACGTTTAATAACGAAACCTAGTAGGTATCGAGACTAGTTATTTGTCCTTATTTTATATTAATTCAGATTATAATTCTAATACATACCTAATTCATTGTATTGATTAAAAATAAAACGTCAAAATTGTCATATGTCATCTGTCACAAATGTCAAATAAGTTGCGTTCTGTTTCACATTGAAGTGCTTCTAAACGGGCAATGTTTTTCGGCAATTTGTGGCTGCAACACAATGACTGGCAACATTGCTAGCAACACCAGCCAGACTAAGCAATATTGCAGTAATATCCCAGCCATATAGCCACACATGTTTGGTATGGCCATGTATGGCCGATATTGTTTTTTAGGTTGCCGGAGGATCGCTGAGCGATCGATATTTCTGCAATATTGCCCAGCGAGTTCTATTGAAAGAAAGAAAGAAAGAAAAGAAACATTTATTATTAATGACATTTATTATTATTGCTGTTTCCGTCGCTCTCTATTATTATGGTATAGTGCGTCCTTTTCTACGCGACATGAAGTTTGTGAGTGACGCCGTGATTAATTGCTATACTCTGTGCAGTAAAGTTGTCATGTTGTTTTGTTTTGGGAATTGGGATTGATTGAGGTTAGGTTAACAAAACAAAAATCATTAGCTACCATTTAGCTACTAATATAGTAATCTGTGTCAAAAATGACTAATACGTGGACTAAAGGCCGATTTACACGTTCTTAGTCTTTAGTTAAGTACTTTAGTACAACTTGAAAGGCAAGTTCTTTAGTGATTTAGTGCGCTGCGAGTGAACGTTTACACATCTTCCAGTTGAGTATCATTTCGACGCCACAACGAAGGCGCAACGACGTCTCGCATACGCCAATGGCTGTGTATGCCGAATGCCTAGCCTGTTTATTTTTGTATAAATTGTTTTTAACGTTCCACAAACAATATTGAACAAAATATTCAGGCACAAATTTATTATTCGACCAAAATTAAAACATAAATATTTCATTTCTTTCATTCTTATTATAAAGATTCAAAAATAATATTCCGACCATTTGGTTTGAAGATACAACTAAATAGCCATCTTTTAAAAAACAAAAAACACGCACGCCGCCGCCACCGGCACTTGTGCACTCTCCTAAAGAGTTTACTAAATTCCGTGTTTACACAGTTCAAGGGCAGAGCCGAGTGACGCGCCGGGGAAGCGCGGGCGCGGGAGGGGTATCACTTGAAACAAAAATAGAAAGCGATTCTATTTTGATTCAACTTGAAAGGCAAGTAGAACCGTACTAAAGCAAGTGACGTCTACTAAAGCAAGTGACGTCTACACGTTTCTACTAAAGGACTTCGCTAAAGCACTTCGCTAAAGACTAATAACGTGTAAATCGGCCTTAACGAGGCGGTTATTGATTTCATTAATGAAGTACATTTACACCCTGAGTTGTGGGATGTGAAAAGCGGTATTTACAAAGATAAAAATGCTAAAAAAGATGGATGGATTGAAATCGCAGAAAAATTTGGTGTAACAAGCGATGAGGCTTACAAAAAATTCAGAAGCTTGAGAACATACGCACAAAATGAGATGAAAAAAATAAAAGATAGTTCTGGCGGCAAATTAGTGAAGTGGTTTGCTTTCGACGCGATATCGTTTGTCTTAACTCAAAATACCGCGAATACAGGATAAGACAGTGAAAATGCAACACATAATGTAACTCAAAATACCTCAAATACAGGATTGGACAGTGAAAATGCAACGCCTAATAATGTAAGTATATGTAATAAAGTATTTTTGACATTAATAATGTAAACAAACATTTCACTTTAAGTACGTATAAGTACTTAATAGATAACTTGAACTTATTCCTTCTAAATATATTTATCTTGAACTTCTTCTTGCTAAATATTTATCTTGCCATGCTACTCGCCCCTGCTGTGTCATAAGGTAGTGTATAAATAATAATTCATCTCTCACCGCTTTTGCTCTTGCGGTTGCATTCCTTCCCAGTATTCTTAAATCTGTTAATCTTTGTTCTTCATCTCTCCACGAGCCTGGTGTTACTGTACCAACGTCAATATCTTCACTATCAAAGGTCCCAGGTGGTGAATAAACAGATCGTGCATCGGGCAGAAGGTGGACAATGAAGAACAAAATTTCCGCTTTGGCTATTTATAAACGGTCACCAAAAACATACCGGTACCTACATCAGGTGTTGCCGCTGCCTACAGAAAAACGCTTCAAAACATGTTGAAAAAGGTCCCTATAGAACCCGGAATAAATAAAGCTGTACTGCTTCATTTGAAAAAAAATTGCGCCTCGGAAAAATGCAAAGGATAAAGTGTGCTGCCTCTTATTTGATGAGATGGCCATAAAGAAAAGATTAATTTTAAATACTTCATCGCAAACTGTAGAGGGATACGAAGATTTAGAAGAGCTTGGACGAACAGGGCAAGTGGCAGACCACGCATTGGTATTTATGTTGCAGGGGCTGCATCAGAAGTATAAGCAGCCTATAGCCTTTTATTTCACTAACAAAACAATTTCCTCTGCCAATTTGGCAAATATAATAAAGGAAATTGTAACTAAAGTGACAGAATGCGGCTTCAAAATTTTAAATACCGTATGTGATCAAGGCTCAACCAATTTAGGAGCTCTAAAACTTCTGCGGGAAGGCTCAGGTGCAACACCGGATGGTTCAGACCATTATTTTATACACAATGGAGAGAAAGTATATATCATATACGATGTGCCTCATCTATTCAAGTCCATTCGAAATAATTTTTTAAAAGGTGGCACAGTAACTCTTTCTGGGAAATCCGGACAGTGGGCACATTTGCAGGAGGTAGAAAAAGAAAACCGAAATTTTCTTTATTTGTCCAAAATATCGGAAGCGCATGTTAACCCACAATACAAAGCAAAAATGCGGGTCAAACTGGCAGCACAAATTCTAAGCAACACTGTAGCTGCTGTTTTAAAATTACTTTCACGATGTGAAAAGACAGAAAAAAAGAAAAAAGAAATGTTAGATACAGCACACATAGTGCAGCAGTTTGATCACCTGTTTGATGTGACCAACGGCCCATCGGGGCCTAATGATAGAAAACCCCAGATCCGTGAAAATGTCTCCAAAAGAACAAATCACCTTGATAAATGGCAGAATGGATTAAAAAAATGGAAACAGTAAAATTTATAAACAAAAAAGGAAAACTTTGTACAAATGTGAAATGCATAAAGGGGTATATAATAACCTTGAAAAGCCTTCGTGATATTTGGGCACATGTAAGCAAAATGGGATTCAAATATTTGAACTTGAGACAGTTGAATCAAGACGCCCTAGAGAACTTGTTCTTCTAAGGCAACACAGCCCGACGAACAGACATCCCACGGCATCCCATTTTATTGGTGCGCTAAAAACAGCTACAGTAACAAGAATGAGTGCATCCAATGTTCGAGGGACAAACTGTGAAAAGGATAAAAACTTTCTTTTAACCGGATTTGAAAATGCCGTGTTTGATGAATCTAACAAGGAAAATGAAACAAGCGTAGACCAAAATATTACAATTCATCAAGAAAATTTCACTTCAGAAGAAGTCGAATATCCCGTCATTTCTTTACCGGATGAAACTGAAGAGCAGGAACTAGAAGAAAAATTGACAAATATATCTGGCCAAGCAACAGTCTATGTAAGTGGTTACTTAGTTTCGAGAATATTGAAGTGCCACAACTGTGAAGAATGCAAGAAATGCCTAAGAGAAGAAAACCCTTCAGGATCAATTTATGACTATACGCAGTTGAAAGAATGGTGGACCGACAAGTTATCACTAACATACCCAACTTTCAAAATCTGCAAAGTGGTTCAAACGGCATCAGATATAATACAAAATGAAGTATCAAATGTATTGCATGAGAAAAATATAATTGAAATAGCACTGGCTCTGTTTGACCTGCATTGCGATTTTTCATGGTTTACTTGCGAAAGTCATAAAAAAAGAATCATGAAGTTATTATTGTGGAAGCTTGCGGTCCTATTCATTCGGCGTGCATGCCAAAAACGGAACGAAAAATTTGCATCGCGAGAAGTATCCGTGGCCGACGCGTATAAAAAAGCACAGCAAGAAGGCAAAGCAAAATAAAATTATTTTTTTGCTTTGCCTTCATTTTGGTTAATTTTCAAAAATGCCTTTTTTTCATTTAAGCTTGTATGTACTTAATGTATGTAAAAATATGTACAGGGAATTAAATATACATGTAACACCTCCATTTCTGATTAAGGAAGGATATTTGTATATCAATTATGTTGTACCTAATAATAATAAAGAGCCTTCTCATTATCAAAGATATCTTGTTTTATTTGCCTGGCTAACTAAATGGGACTAAAATCATTTACAAATAAAAGGAAGGTGCAGCATGCAAATTGTTTAATTATCGATATCGATAGGAAAAATCTATGCACTAACATCGATAAAACAATGTACAACACTAGTGTTGTCATTATGACGTTTTACTTTTTAATTTTGTTTTTGATGGTATCTCGCAAATAAATCTGGGTTCATACTAAAATGTACTTGACCGTTTTGAGGTACGTTGTATGAAACTTCCGCCTCTTAAACCGGGTACGGTATTATATACTCTTTGATCGTGATCTTGTATTACGTCGCAAAAAAATATGTAAATATGCACAGGCCATTACTATATCTTGTACATATTTTAACTCAACATCAATAGATGTGTGTAAAATCCGGAAAACTGAAGACAAGATACCAAAAGAGTTTTCAACAATACGGCGTGCTCTAGATATTCTATAGTAACATACACGTTTAGGAGACCCTATGTTCAAATCTAACGTATAGATAGGGCTTGCAAATATTCTCTGTTAGTGGAAATGCATCATCTGCCAGGAAAACATATGGTGTTAACATTTCACGGCCCGGGAGGGATTCAGGATGCGGTATGTAAAGAGTTTGACTCAGGAGTGCTTTCCCAAAAGCTGTATGTCTAAAAACTCCCCCATCAGATATACTTCCTTGAACACCAGCATGTACATACAAAAATTTTTAACGTGCATCTGTTACAGCAAATAGCACTATACTATAAAACTGCTTATAATTATAATATTGACTCCCACTGTTCGGTGGACAGATAAACAATTTAATGTAAAAGTTTTCATGGCTCGACTACTTGCAATTTTAAACTTTTTTTTTTATTCAAAAGGAAAGGTAATGGATACTTACTTTTTTAAGTCCCGTTTTCTGGCAATGGAATCTTGAAATATAAACTTGTGAAATTGAATTTTTAAGAAATAGTTTATCACCTAACCAGCCACCTCACACAGGCTACTTTAGTGTCAATTTTCTCAGAATTGATTCAGTAGTTTAAAGAAAAGTAATGCACTGACTGATAACATTTCTTACACACTTATTTAAATAGTAAGATTAATGTTCTTAAATTTTATACAGCACTGGAAACAAGCAGTGGAAATTTGAATATACCTACAAGCAGTAGTCAGCCCGTATTTGTGCCACAAAGCGAAGTATGGAATGTTGCGGGAAGCAGCAGCCTAACCACACCGGACCAGTCTGGACTGATAACATTTCTTACACACTTATTTAAATAGTAAGATTAATGTTCTTAAATTTTATACAGCACTGGAAACAAGCAGTGGAAATTTGAATATACCTACAAGCAGTAGTCAGTCCGTATTTGTGCCACAAAGTGAAGTATGGAATGTTGCGGGAAGCAGCAGCCTAACCACACCGGACCAGTCTGGACTGATAACATTTCTTACACACTTATTTAAATAGTAAGATTAATGTTCTTAAATTTTATACAGCACTGGAAACAAGCAGTGGAAATTTGAATATACCTACAAGCAGTAGTCAGCCCGTATTTGTGCCACAAAGCGAAGTATGGAATGTTGCGGGAAGCAGCAGCCTAACCACACCGGACCAGTCTGGACTGATAACATTTCTTACACACTTATTTAAATAGTAAGATTAATGTTCTTAAATTTTATACAGCACTGGAAACAAGCAGTGGAAATTTGAATATACCTACAAGCAGTAGTCAGTCCGTATTTGTGCCACAAAGTGAAGTATGGAATGTTGCGGGAAGCAGCAGCCTAACCACACCGGACTAGTCTGGACTGATAACATTTCTTACACACTTATTTAAATAGTAAGATTAATGTTCTTAAATTTTATACAGCACTGGAAACAAGCAGTGGAAATTTGAATATACCTACAAGCAGTAGTCAGCCCGTATTTGTGCCACAAAGCGAAGTATGGAATGTTGCGGGAAGCAGCAGCCTAACCACACCGGACCAGTCTGGACTGATAACATTTCTTACACACTTATTTAAATAGTAAGATTAATGTTCTTAAATTTTATACAGCACTGGAAACAAGCAGTGGAAATTTGAATATTTATTTATTTATTATTTATTTATTGCTCTCATGCAGGTAAAATACAAAAGCACTTACAAACTACATGAACCCTGTTTAGAGGGTATCGCAAAAAGTGAGCAGTGGCATGCAAGTCATTTAACAATATTCTTAATTACGTCATAAATAAACAATGTCTAGAATTACAGCATAATATGTTCTCAGTCAGTACCTATAGATAGTCAATACATTACAATAAACACAATAACATTATTAATTTTATGATGATAAATATTCAATTTTTGTCTTCAATAATTACATAATAATGTTTTAATAAAATTTAAATAATTATGTCTATTCTAATTTGTCACAGAGAAATTCATCAATCGAATAGTAACATTTAGTCAATAAGAAAGATTTCATTGTTTTGTAAAAAGGTTTGCCGTTAGATTCATCTTTCATACTTCGCGGAATTTTGTTGTATATTTTAATAGCAGTGTAATGAGGGCCCTTCTTAAAGATCTGCATACTCCCTATAGGTAGGTTTAACATATGGTTACGTCTCGCGCTTGAACAAAACTCGAACTTATTTATATTTTTTCTAAAGAAAAGTGCGGCCTCAAGAATGAAGATGCAAGGAAAAGGTAATATTTTTTCTTTTAAGAAATGGGGTCTGCAACTATCTCTTGGTTTAATGTTTAACAAGATTCTCACACATTTTCACCTACAAGCAGTAGTCAGCCCGTATTTGTGCCACAAAGTGAAGTATGGAATGTTACGGGAAGTAGCAGCCTAACCACACCGGACCAGTCTGGGCTGATTCGGGGCCCAATGCTACCAGAAACCCCAGCAACCCCCATTCGTGCCTCACCTCAGAGACGACATGACCGTCGTAGAAACATTATGGGGCTCTCGTCAAGAAGATCACGTCCTGGCACTTCTTCTCAATCAGAGTCAGCGAGGCAAACTTTCGCCAATTCTGATCGAGAATGGCGGGAGTTCCGTATTGCAAAAGAACAACGAGACCATTAGATCGAAAAAGAAAGACTAAGGGCCTGGCCACAGCTTCGCGCGGCGGCGGCGACAAGCGGAATGTTGCCAGTGACCCATAGTCAAAATTAACGTGAGAGAACTAAAAAATTGTTTCATTTCAAAAACCCGCTAGAAAAATGTACCACCGAAATCAAGAAATTGTTTTAAAGGCGTGAAATTACCCAACTTTCACAAAAAACCTTCAAAAAACCAAAGCGTGGCGTTCATGCAAAAAGTAACGTTTATCTTATTTTACTTAGAAAACGACTTCAACACTGTAATGTAGCACAGATAAGATTAAAAATACGTAAAAGTAACGTTTTAAATCATGTGACGCAAAGTGCTCCAAAATATCGTAAAATGTTACAATACTAACCGAGAATTGCGTAGGTAAGTAAAAACTAGACTTGATAGAAGCGCGCCGCGTGAGTGTGTTCGATATTTTGGCTTATCCACCAAAAAAGAGAATTCAAAAGCCAGAAATAGAATCAGCATCTATTGCTCACAATTATATTTAGCCATCACTCGATGACACTCGTCTATATGGAGAGGATGACAGGGGTCAACTAACGTACAACTATTTATTCTAAGTGGCGCAGCTGCAGAGTATGCTACCCAGCTAAGCCACAATAAAAAAAAACAGGGTTTTTAAACGACGTACGTGATTTTTCGACACACGTACAGTATGTACGTCTGACGTACAACACATTGTAATTAATTCACTGCGAAATTTGGTGGTGGCGCAGCAGCTGTTTAGTATAACATGAGATTTAGAAAAGTTTATCAATGTTTGATCAAGGACAGACTCAAGCGATTACCACAAAGAAACGAATGCAGAATATTTTGAAATTTTACGGTCAAGAGTCGAAATCGGTCGCACAGCTTATTGCATGGTAATTTTTTGTAGTTAGTAGTTTTTTTATTAGTGTTAGTTTTGTTTCTTTTATTATCTTATATTAGTCAGTTGTGTTTCTTTTAATTTTGTTTAAACAGTACTTCGCAGAATATCGCATAAATTCTCTGCTTCACCATTGAAGAATAATTCTTCGAAAGCAACTCCACGCCTCTCTCACGAAATTATGAAGCACACAGCACGCCTTTATTATTTTTATTGATAGATTTACGTCTACATTCAGTGGCCGTCGAAATATTCGCCATTTTTGGGCTAAAATTCATTCACAATTCTTCTGATAGTTGATAATCCAAGCCTGTGGCTATAATGAACATCAGTGAAGAAGCACCCGCCTGCCAGGTATCTAAAATATAAGGTTATATGTATGTATTCATTAAAGGAAGTGTATAGAGTGCCGCAAACGGCTTTGCATCGCGATCGGTTTGGGAACCGTAAGTTTTACGGTAAAATACGCCGTTTAATCAGCCGTTAAGTGTACGCACGGCAAAATAACACGACCGTTAAAAGAGCCGTAAGGTTTGTATTGCGTCATTAAAAGATTTAGACTCGTACATTGAAGAGCATGAAAAGCAAAATTTCATACAGTTGTGGAAGCGTGATGCACGTAACATTGAGACAATGACCAAGGTTTGTCCACATAAATTGACCAATTGTAATCCAGAAGCTCAAGCTGCTTAAGAGGTGGCCGCAAATTTAAGACAAAAAGTTCAGGATTAAGAAACAGTTTTACTAATAAAAATGACTACCCGATGAATATTAAGAATAAGCTTTCATCAGACGGGCAGAAATTACAGATTGCATCTCTTTCTTATTTATTAAATTTAATTTCAGGCCAATTATTGCAAAAAAGATAGAAAACGCTCCGAGACGCTTTTGTCAAAGAAAGATGGGTGCTAGCTTCTGCTAAGAGTGGATCAGTGCTTCTAATAAAAATAATCACAAATACTATAATCAATTCTTGTTTCTCTTACCGGTAATCTATGTCTCGTCAACTTATTGATCTAGTTCATCTATATTATGGAAAATGTCATAGGAACATTGACTGAATATTTCAGGGGCTGAATTTAAACCAAAAGGTAATAATCCTCTATATCAATAACGTCCAAACTCACCTGCGTTAAATGTGGACTAGAGTTGACATTCCTGAGATAAACCAATCATATAAAATCCTTGTGATGCATCCAACACAGAATTTTTTTTAGCATTTGGCATTCTAGCCAATAACTCCTCAAAGGTACTCATTTTAAATATTTCTCCTAAACATAATATACATTTATTTCAATTTTGTGGATCAAGACACACTCTACCATAGAATAAACCCATTCAGTAGGTTCTGTCACTTTCCTAATGACACCTAACCTCTCTAATCTATCTAACTCACCTTTAATTTATCCTGTAATTTAAATGGTATTCTCCTTGTTTTTTTCCATAATTGGTGTACTACCTTCCTTTAATTTAATATTATATTTGTGTTCTACCCTTCCTAGGCCTTCAAATAATGTATGATGTTGTCATTTGTATTTATGATATTTACATTATTTAATAAACCAATTTTAATAGCTGTGGAATAACTCAAAATGCAAAGAGTATCAAAGTCAACTATATAAAATGTACTTGTATTTTTATTTTTATATTGTATATTTGACTTACATACACCCATTTTAAAATTTGATGCGCCAAAATTCTTTAATATTATATTACATTTATGTCTAGTTTCAATTTATAAAATACATATGAAGAGCACAGGAAAAGAACGATCAGTCACCCGAAAGCTGCTTTGAGGTTATTAACGCCATCTAAATCGTAAGGCGCTAAGCTTGCCTGTCACTAGGCATGAAAAGAATATAAATGAACAAAGTCACGATAAATCACGTATTATTTTAATACATAAAGTCATTATTCATAGTCTAAGCGGTAAAAGTTAAAAACGATCAGAGTTCGAGGACTTTGAACTTTGAAACGTTTCAACTGTTTTAATTCAATATCGTATGTAAACCAAAATAAAATTATAAACAACTTTAACTCAATGAAAGATAGGAATGAGCAAAACCAGTATTTGGCGGAATTAATTACAGTTCTACCTATAATGAAAAGACGACCTCGACGACCAGAGAATGAGGCAATATTACGAGATGCAGCATACAGTTTTAGAGTCCAAAGTGCTACAAGAAACAGTTAATACTAATTTAGACATTCAGGTTTATTATAAGGTGTTTTTATCCCTTCATTCTGATAATCGAGGAAAACACACCACAAGACCACAAACAAAATCCCAAGCAACTAAACAAGCAGTCCATGACTTCATTGCTAGTCTACGTGGCAGAAAAGACAACCAAAACATACCTGAAGAATTAAATATAAAAAAGAACCGTCCAGTTTCTTATGAATATTATAGAAATTATTTTAATTGCAACTTCAATATATCCTTTGGATACCCCGTACTGATACTTGTAGTCAGTGCGATAAATTTAAATGATAATATATAATATGTATATTTAGTATGTCAACATGTGAACTTAAACTGAATACTACAGTTATTTACTTTAACAATATAAAGCAGTCTTTATGTATTGTATCAACAGCATGCACAGAACTAATAGATACCGAGTGAGTCCACGGACCTAACCTAACCCACGGGTTGTGACTGTCTTTTTTTATTAGCGCACCTTACTACACGTTAGAAAAATTATTGAAACGACCGCACTTTAGATACTTTTTGCCCTATTGAAGTTAGTGAAATATTCCTCATAATCTTCACTAGCTTTCTGAATCCTGCTGAAAAATATGTATCTTACTTACATAGGTTTTTTCGATGACGGGAGGATTACAATATTTCTCAAGTTCGGTAATGATGACATTGGCAAAAATCAAATTTTCTTTGTTCTCGAACGTATTGTATACCTACAACTGCAATCCGTCATCTCCTATGCAATGTAAAAGCAAGCCTTCTTTTGAGCTTCACTGCATTTGCTGTCTGTGTTTAAGTAAAATTTTTGTTTCCATTCCTCAAAGTTTCTTTTACGGGATGTACCAGTGAATTTTAATGGCGGTGGTGGTCGTAACAGTTCATTGTCCTTCCATTGTACTTCAGCTGTCGGTCAGATTACACGATATTCACTTGTTGTGACTAAGTGTTATTCAGTAAATGGAGCTGTTAATCTTTTATCTTTTGCTATTTTTTAAAGTTCTGGATGTTGTTTAACATAATAATTAATTACTTATTTGTAGAATGACATTCTACAAATAACATCTATTTCACTACTAAGGATTGTCACAGTTTGAATTGAATTTCCCAATACGATCAGCAAAGGTTGTTTTTTCCATTTCGGACAATCCATGTGGAGGAAAATCCAAGAAAGTGGTCTCTCTTCTAAATATGGCGAAGACAGTGAATTTGCGTTAAAATTACGCCATCTACAAGCTTTGGCGTTCTTGCCCCCCGAAGAAATTCCTGATGCGTTTCAAATCGTGAAGGAACATGTATTACCACCAGAAGCTGAAAAGATAACAACATGGTTTGAAAGATATTATATTGTAGGAAAAATGAGTGTACATCATTCGGGGCCAAGCACAGCCAAGATTACAATTTCACGTACAATCCAGCCTATTTTTCCACCCGCACTATGGTCGATTCGGGTTAATAACGACAGAGGATTGCCAAGAACGCAAAACAATGTAGAGGGATGGCATAGAAGATGGAATGCTCTGTTGGACAACCGAAAACTTGGATTATATGAAACTATCGCGAAATTGATTGAAGAACAAATAAACACAAAACACATAATTGAAAAAGCTAATGCTGCTATAGATAGAACACCACCTAAAAAGAAGATGAAGTTGTACAATGATTCCATCAAAAGGCTGTGTGAGTCTAAAGATCAAATGACCTTACTTGCTTTTCTAAGAGGTATTGCGACTCACACACGACTGTAATACGATTTTATGTAAAGTTACTTATGTACTTGTTATATGAATAAATAAATTATTTTGTTCTGTATTGATTTGTTTATGATTTACCTTCCCTGTAAATATATTCTTCTTCTTGTACTAACAACAGATAAACGACTGTTATGGGTTAACTAAGAGCCCGTCCCCATGTCTACGGCGCGGCCAGACACGGCGACGGGCTCTTAGCGATTAAATTTTGTACTGAACTTACCGATATTTCGACCGGATTAGAGGTGAGCGTTTCAAACCATAAACAGTTTCAATAAAGCTTTATCGGCGCAATACCTAAAACACGGTATTGGGTTTTGCAAAAACTGTTTATCGGATGAAACTATGTATCGGCGCAACCGACGAGTGAGCGAGCCAGCAACGTAACCAAACCGAAGGAAGCAAACATGGTATTGGTGGTATTGAATCGAACCGAATCACACCGAGAGTAACACGAGCGCGAAAGAGATAGTAAAATACGTAAGAAATAGATATAGCAATATTGTGGCTCTTGAGATGATGCAAAATATTTTATTTCAATTTAATTCATAGATTATTTATAACGGATTCATTTCGTGAAATAATGGTGCTTAGATAATTTATTTATTTCATAATGAATCACGTAACATAATTTATAATTATTTATTATATCTACTCTAAACATAGTAAAATAAAACAAAATCTTGAATAGGTACCTAATACCCAAAAAACGTTCAGTAACTGATTTGCAGCGATACCGGACCGCCGGACAGGTATCAGAACGCCTAGTCAAAGCAGTTATTTGCCAATAAATAGTTTTAAAAATACATAGTTTTAAAACATGGTATTGCGCGGCGATAAAGTGTTGCGTTTCGTTGCGGCAAAATCGCGAACCGACCCACCTCTAGACCGGATCATAATTGAAAGATAAATAGTTTGGTAATTATGTCGAATTTTGACACCTCGAGTTACTCGCATTTCTAGTAGATGATAAGGGATCCGCCCGCAGCAGTCGATTATACGAAAAGTCGCCATACTGATTCTTCTCGCAATTGACAGTTAGAGTAGAAGTTTTTAGAGATTTTGATGCATCGATGTAGCAGACCTTAGGGCTCATAATTTATAGGTGTCATGGACGATAGAGGACACGTTTTCGAGCAATTCATGTTTGATCAAAAGGCATTCGATTTCAAGTAGGGAATTCGTATTCAACGCCTAGTAGTGAACATGTTGACGGCTTGTATTGTATTTTATTTACATGAAAATGAAAAATGTAAATGAAAAGAAAATAAATTAATTTAACAATTTGTAAACACATATATGTAAAAATTTTAATAAGAGGTTTTTTTGTCTAGGTTTATATTGTATTATTTTTGTTTTAGATGTTTAACTGTAAATTGTGATCTGTTAGCCAGTCTTTTATTAAGCTAAGAGCTGGTTTACACGTATTAAGTGACGAAGTAATTAACTAAATTTTAACTTAATTCTTGATGCAAACAACCACTTTTAAGAGCTCTTTAGTCACAAGTGGTAAGTAAACGATTTAGTGGTTAAGTGAACAAGTAAATAGAATCTAGTCTATTTTTTTATAAGTAACCGCGCCTCCCGCACCGCTTGCATTCCCCGGTAGGCGTGGCTTTCTACAAAACTGTCATTTAGTTATGTGTGAACGCAACAATTTAGTGAAGTACACAAAATGTTGAGGTAGTGTATTGTTTTGAGGTTAACTTTGTCAGGAATATAGAGGTGTCATGAGATGGCAAAATGGACGGAGAACATGACAGTGGAATTTTTAGAAGAATATTTACGTCATGAGGTGTTATGGAATTTCCGGAATCCGAATTACATAAATAAACAGGCTTAACAAAAAGCGATGCATGATATCGTGGCGGCGGGCATTTATGGTATTTAAAGACCGAAATACACTCCGAAAACCATTCTATATACAGACCAAGTAGGAGTAGGCCTAGGTCCTCTATTACATAACTGTTTAACACAACGAGTAACTAATATTTGTAGTCCTAATGCTAGTTATGTGGACATAATAGAAAAAATAAGTGCCGAAAATTATGATGAGCACACGACTGTTATTATTATGGTTGGCAGTCACATAGGGGTAACTAGGAATGTTTTAGAGTCTAATTTACAGAAAATAGTTGAGATTAATAAAACTTCTAAATGTAAAGTTATTGTCAGCTCTTTCCTATACTGTTCTAACTTGACAAAGGAACATAATAGGTGTATTTATAATATAAACTCATACTTACACCAGCAGACGCGTCATCATAGCGATGCAATTTTATTTTTTGATATTAATAAATTTATACATAATTTTACTTTGACTCAGGATACAATGTACCTGTCTAGGAAATATAAACGACACCTAGCTACTTTGTTAGCCTTTAATATAAAGACTCAGTTATAAGAAATATAACGCAGTCACCTTTGATTCAAATTAGTACAGGTACTAATAATTATTATTTAAAGTACTAGACCTGACAAAAGAAGATCTCACTCAAAACATTGTTACCAACAGAGCAGAACAGAGATTATCTTGCAGAGAATTAGGAATAAAACAGACAAAATAGAAGCCTAGTCTCCTAAAAATTTTTCATCAAAACATTCAAAGCTTCTCCAGCAAGTGTCTAATTTTTGAATTATTTCTAGAAAAAAATAAATTTGATATAGTATGCGTAACCGAGCACTGGTTCTCAGAATGTAACATGTATATTAACTTTGATAATTATTGTGTTGCCAGTTCGTTCAGCCGAAAGCCTAATAAAAATCATGTCGTGGGTGGCGGATCCTTGATATTATTGCGTAAAAATATTAAATTTAAAAATCGTAAAGATATTGTCAGTTGTTTCTGCGAATCATCTTTGCCAAGAGGCAATTGTGGGTGTTGTAATTCGAAAAACCACGCCCTTAAAAAAGTTTCTGTTTTAAACTACTATAATGAATTCAACGATAACTGTAGGAAAGAATCCGACTCAGAAAATGAAAATATTGGTAACGCTAGTGACAAAGGTGATAAGAACCCGAATAACAGAGATACTGGCGATTTACAGTTTGTAGTCAATGATTGGGTAGTTATACAAACAGATTATGAAGCAGGAAAAAAATTGTTGGTCAAATAATTAATAAAACTCTATACGGAACATACGAAATTTCGTGTCTGGCTTATGTAAAACCATTCACATTCACTTGGCACAACTTTCGTGAAGATATCGTAGAAGTGAAGGAAAATAAAATAATTTACAAGATAATATCTTTAACAGTTGAGAATCAAGGTGGAGATATCATATTTAATGAAACTCCGTTGTTTGATTACATGTAATGAATCATTTACTTTATTTGTCTATGTAGTTAGAGCGCAAGTTTTGGGTCTGTTTTCGTGGGTTCTCTAGTTTAATTACAATTTGTAACATACCTGGTGAAATTGTAGCCATTTTGATCCTGCAATTTGATATTATAGTAAGTAAGTACTACTACTAATCAGTCTTCCCAATCGGGATGTTGAATGAGCTTTTTTTTACAAAATGTCAAAATGTTGAATAATATATAGAACAAAATTGTGACGTCAGTGGTCTATAATTTATGATCGTTTTAGAATTATTTTTATTTTGATTTAAAAAATTTAAGTTTAAGATGCTTCATTTGCTTGGTGAAGTATAGTTTATAAATATCAAATACCTACAGTTAAACAGCCTTTATTCAGTTTCATGAAAAATAAGACTACGCTGCGGGAATAAAACGATTAAAATTTCACCCCTGTGGTATGCTATTATTATTTTAAGTTTCTCCTCATTAAATTTAAGACAGTTTTTAAACTTTTAACAACGGGTTATTAATTTAATAAACGTATAAAAATATTGTATAAGACTGTTCAAAAGTACAATAATAATATTTAGTGTATAATTACATATTTATACAATTAAACCAAAGTCACATTTATTGTACCTATGTTTTAAAGTTCCTTATTAAAATAGCTAATAGAAAATGTATATGGGTTCTTACTAAAAATAGGTATTATAGCATTAATGATTAGCATATTATAAATATGAGGCTTCAATTAACTTTTTTAGAGAATGTAAATAACGTTTAATTGCAAACACGTAATAAAAAAGTACAAATTTTGTTATTTAAACATAGAATTATACAAAATATAAATGTTCAGAAGCTTAAATTTTTTGATTTTTTTGTTTTCTTAGACCTAAAAATAAACACACTTGCATTATTTTTTTAAATTAAACTTGTTCTCTTGATGTGTTCTTCTTGTTCTCTTGTTCTTGTTGTAATGTTTCAATTTGAATGCTTATTTTCCTGTGAGTTACATTTTGTTAACTTGTGAGTAACGTTCCTAACCGGAATTCATGTGAGTTACGGTTGATTATTTTGACTTCTACCCATCTAAAGATAAAGATATAACAGGAAACAATAGTATTCTACATCAACATTGAAGAAATCACAGAAAACAGCATCATTCCTAATACTGCTATAGGCAGTGATAAGATTTTACCATCGACATTCACGAAGAAAGTGAGCAAATAGTTCAGATACCCGAAAATTCTGTTGAAAATAAAGGTATGGGTGAAGATCGGATTGAAAATTCTGAAATTACAGGAAGACCCAAATAGGGTCGCAAACGAAAATGTAGGTAAGTACCTGAGAGAAAAGAAAGAAAATATAATAATTTAGAATACTCTATCTTCCCAAAAGCGTTGGGACGAGGCACTATGCCAGAAAGTTCAGCAGCAATTACCACTGACAAGTTCAGACAGTGCTGAACGGGCAAGGCTACTTGCCGTGTTTGAGAGCGAGTCTGGCCATTGGCTTAATGCCCTCCCGTCAACTGCTATCGGGACTCTGCTGGACAACACCAGTTTATCCCTAATTGTTGGTTTGAGGTTGGGCGTTAAGGTTGTCCAGCCACACCGCTGCGTGTGCGGAGAGAACGTGTGTGAATTGGGACACCACGGTCTCTCATGTAGGAGGAGCGCGGGTCGCATCTCACGCCACGCCTCGCTGAATGACGTGCTTCGGCGGGCCCTTGCCTTAGCGAACGTTCCGGCTACGTTGGAACCAAACGGAGTCGTTCGATCTGATGGTAAGAGGCTCGACGGGGTGTCTCACGTAGCATGGAAAGTAGGCAAGTTCCTGGCGTGGGACGTAACCTGCGTTGACCGCTAGCCCAATCCCACCATCGCGCGACCGCAGGAAGGGCGGGCGCTGCAGCCGCAGGGGCTGAATTGGTTAAAACCAATAAATACCGCGACTTACAAGGGGGTTACATATTCGTACCGGTTGGATTTGAGACCATGGGGCCTTGGGGCCCTGAGGCTAGGAGCCTTGTAAATGACCTGTCGGCGCGTCTCATCGAGGTTTCCGGAGACCGCAGCACACTATGAAATTTTGCCTCAATTGTGGTCATGTATATTTAATCACTTCATCCTATAGATCTAGGTAAGAACTAAAACTTCTGGGAAGTAACCATAATCTTTTTATGTTTAGATTTGGAATTATTTAGAAACTCGAGAAAACTCCATAGAAATCAAAGAATTGTATTAGTTCGCTTGAAATATTCAATTTAGCTATTTTTATAATGGGATCTTATGAAAAGCTGTTAAACTTACTAATTCAGATAAAAAAGTAAAAAAAAAACGCAAATCAGAACGAAAATAATTATTTTTTCGAAATTTCAAAATATATATATTTTTTTGGTGAATCTTATTGATTCCGCATTTTATTTAAAAACGAGAAAAGTTTAACATTATAGTCCACTATATTATAAAAAAAAACAGGCGTGATTGATGCGGGACTCCAGAGTTATTTAATTTTAAATTTTGAGGTTAGGGTTGTCACTTTTTTTACTGTAATATTTCTTAGATAACTTTGACTCCTAATTTACTACTTTTTTCGATGTAAAATTAAATGTTATGATTTTTTTCGACTCCTTTCACGTCAGAGTTAAAAATATAATAGGAAATTCTAATAATCATATATTTTAATCAGAGACTACATCACAATGAATATTAAACAACAACGCCAAAAGGATGTAGAGGGGGAGGGCGCTACTGTTGTCGCTGTTGGTGACAGTATCAATTCGTCGGGTAACGGATAAAATAAACGTTATTGCAAGCCGCCTTTAATATTCATTATAAATAATACTTACGTGTCGTTTACAAAAAATGCACATCACCTTCGATGTTTTTTCTCATGTATTCATTACAATAATACATTGTATTGTATACTTTCTTCGATGAAGGACATTGTGATATTGGGATGGGGTCCGCCCTCGTCAAGCGCTCTGCTAAAACCCAATATCTATACATAATGTCTGGAGAAGCGGGGGTGAGGCGTCATGGAGCCGTCAAAGACCCATGGCGCTGGTTTTCCTCCCGCAGGAACTGACCCATTCTGCGGGGGGATGTCCTTCTGGGCCTCGACCGGGGGACTTAATGCTAGGGGGGCATGAGGGCGCCAACCCTCATGTTGGTCAGCGAGTGGCACAATCTTTAAGTGAATACGCAGCTAGGAAGTTGACTCGTCTTCAAGTCCTAAACCTATTGGAATCAAATGCTCGGTTGCAGGGGCCAAAGATTAGACCAATGGATTGAGGACATTAACAAAATTCTTAAGCAAATCTGAAGAGAGATACAAGACCTGTCACAGGAAATCTAAAGTGTTTGAAAAAAATAACAAGGCTTGGCTTTCGACTATATTTGACCTCGGAGTGTGCATACAAGAATCAGTCATTAACGCTGAAGAACATATATCTCCAGACAAAGGACAAAAACAGCCAATTACTGAAGGCACTCAAACTACATCAAAATCAGCAGCACCTCAAATTGCAGAACTGGAAGAAACTAACATTGGACAAGGACAAGATTCTCATTCTACATCCAGGGCAGATTTCAACCCGGAAACAGCAACGTCTCGTTGTTCGTTTCGTTCCGTTTCGTTGGGTGCTTCCACTTCTAAGCAATATGAAAGTCTAAGCGATCGCCAGCAGCGCCGGGTAACTAAACGTCTTGCAGAAGATTTAGAATATGAGCCTGCCGCCAAAATGTTAAAAGTTTTCTCTAAAATTGCAAAAGACGAAGAAGGCAATAAACTTAGTCTTAAATCTACCATTGATCTCGAGTTCGTCATCAAAGAATGTCTAAAAACCCCTATTGGATCTACAACAATTGCAAATATTGCAGAGCAGGCAGCTTTCTCGCGCAAAGGCTGAGCCTAACAATCCAGAGGGGGAATGCTGCCTGCTTGCTAGGAACATTACCACCTCGAGGAGACGCGCTGAACAACATTTTTTATTTATAATTTATTTTTTCTGTTGTTTTGTTGATGTATGTATGTATATAGTGTTAAATAAAAAGAATACTCTACAATAAACCATAAAAAAATTTAACCGAAAACGTTTATTGACCATAATTGTAGGTGGAATCCAGCAAAACAACTGGTGCTGGGTCGGAAGACTTGCACACTCCGTCACTGTGGTACTATCCGTACCTATTTAAATTTTCGTCACGAGAAGACAGTTCCGACATCACTAGGAATTGATAATATACCAGGAACTTCGGATCCAAAAAGCGAGGTATGACCTTAGATATTTATTACATTAATCATTCTTTCCTAAAATGTGATGCAAACAAAACGACGACTTCAAAGGCGGGAAATTTTGAATCAAGAAACCATAACTCAAATTATTCTCCGCAACCGGAGCAACATCACACGCGCACACTTCTCACGATGTTCGACGTCAAGTTGGTTAATGACCACTATCACGAAAAAGCCAATAAAATTAATAAAAATTACTGGAAAATGTGTTATAGCAATGGCAGTGACTTAAATCTAATGTCTGTTAACTGTTTTAACGCCATTAAGACGAAAAATATCGAATAACGAAATCGAAGATGTACAGTTTGCGACTATTTCACTTGAAGATCGTAGAACGGTTAACGCAGAGTGGTATACCACAGTTGGTTTACCACAAGTCATCGCCGAACTTCGAAAATCTAACTCAAAGCAGCGCATCATCCTGCACCACGACAGCGCGAACTCACACAGCGCTCATCAAACAATTGAGTATTTGATGCAGGAAAAGGTAGAAATTCTTGACCATCCACCATACAGTCCTGACCTAAGCTCTAACGATTTTTTTACATTTCCTAAAATTAAGAAAAGTCTTCATGGTCAAAGCAAAGGTTCTAGTCCGACGAAGAAACAGTCGGAAAAGTGTATTAAGCTACGTGGTGAATACTTTTAAAAACAATAAAAAGGACTATAAGCACACATCAGGAGTAAACAATATTACACCTACAATAGAGGCCAGAGAGAGTATAGAAGATTATTACTGTTCTTGTATCCATGGCTGCCGAACTATTGGATGCTGCGCACATATTATAGCCAGCATGGTGTACTCTTTGTCTTGGCCTAGACAGACACCAAGAACAAATAGATTCGCCAGCAAGTTTCTTGGACGACATTATCGTGCCTGTTGACATTGATCATGTTGAATAAAAACGATATAATTCTACACATTTGTTTTATTTTAAAATACATCAATTTATTCTCATTGTACTTATACCCTCCCCCCCCCTCCCTCCCTCTTACTTATAAGAGGGAATTAGTTTTTATCTTTTAGTTGCCCAACAGACTTGTATTCATACAGCGAGCAGACGAACACGATGAGTTTTGTTGCTCCACCGTGTGATCAATTCAATAAAATTAGCCGAAAAATGTTTTGTCACTTGAGGATATCACTAATATTTTATTTTTAAATTTATGGGCAGATTCCCATATTCTACATTGATGCGACATATCTTCGTAAACTAGGGATGTGTATCTAAACATCCAAACCAATTTTATTTCTGTAGGCCGTAGGTATAGTTTCCATACTAAGTTGCCCAGTGACCTTTAGACTATACAAGTAAGCTAAACAGAAACTAAAAATGAAGAACTTTTGTTAGTCAAGTGGGTGATCGATCGCCATGGGGGAAAGGAGACTACCAGTCATAAAGGTCAACTCCTAGATAGAGTTCAGCGCATTATTACTGCGGATAAAAGACCTACACCGTTCACTGGGAATCAACCAGGCAAAAAATGGTAATCTGCGTTCCTGACAAGGCACCCCATCTTCGCGGAGCCGGTGGCTGAAAATATGAGCGCAGCAAGAATTGCCTTCAGTGAAGAGCAAATCAAAGACTGGTTTGCAAAAATATACGGGCTCCATACACGTGCCGTGTTTGCCGAACAGAGAGAGACGCAGTTATGCTTCAGTTAGATTGAGCGCGGTGATTTGTATTTCATTCTAACATAACATATCTGCGTCTCGCTCTGTTTGCCAAACACGCGTGTGGATGCGTCCTTATATATCTTAAAAACCAATACAGTTTTAATCATAGTTAGAAATAAGCGCTTACAATATGATAACATTATTTTAAATCCACAACACTGAGAATCAATAAATAAAAATATTACAGCTTTTCTTGTCTGAGGCGGCGGCGCTTAACCCAGTCCATAACCGGTGCTATCACGGTAGATGCAGTGCGGACAAATTATTTGACGGGACTAATGCACCCAAGCGCGAGTTAGCACGTAACATTACAAGATGACAGGAAACAGAAAAAAGTGCAATTGCAAATGAAATAGAGTTTTATTTGAAGAGTGCTCGTCTAAATCGTACGGCAGATCCTTATAACTGGTGGTCAACCAATTCAAAGCAGTTCCCAAAACTAATATATTTTGTTAAAAAATACCTATCGTCACCGTGCAGTAGTGTTTATAATGAGAGAATAGTCTCTTACAAGTAGAATAGTCTCTGAAGCAGGTATTGTGTATGAAGAAAAACGCAATCGTCTCTTACCAACAAATGCTGAAAAACTTATTTGTATTCACCACAATTTTGCCTCTAATTAATTTTAAATATTAAAAAAACATCAATATTATTGTTTTCACAATAAATGATTATTTCATAAATAAATGTTTTGATTAAAATGCCTTTCTATTTCCTTTTTAAAGATATTCGGCCGAATAGTTGCCGAATATTCGTTACATCTTTCCGCAAGAAAGTAGTAGAAAGAAAACAAGCCTGGCCATCAACCTGGACTTATTCAAAGATATAGATATAGATGGTTTTCTAAGATGCAACGAAACGAATGAAAAACGCGAATTTGCCCTTTGAGAAATTTCATCCTGTGTTATAGTATGGCTACTATCACTGTGCACTCTCTGAGCGCGGCGAGACGGGGGGATGCGCTCTGTCAGTCCGAGTGTCATTTGTTTCTGTCCATTAATGTCAGACGCACATGAGATAAAAATTCAAAGATAGGTCGTGCGTTATCTCGTGATGTAAAAGCCGTAATTTTTAAAGTGGCTGATAATTTTAAGAAAAGGAAAAAAACCGTAGTGCGGAAAAAAACCGTAGTGCGGCCCAAGCCTAAGGCTTATGTGAGTACACTCTTGAATCGTTCTTGCTGTGTTGCTTCCTTTTTTTTCCTTTAGTACCTATTTAGTGTTTAAAAATTTTTCGTCGTAGTAGAAGTAGCCCATCGGGGCGGGAACGTGCAAAAAATTCACGTCGATTAATTTTAGATAGCCGTAGAGCTATTAGTGTAGATTCTTTAAATAGTAGTGATTGTGAGTCTAGTTTTAGTTCAGATAGGTACAGTTCGAATAGCTCAATCAAAATGCCTTACGACCCAGACACCATATTTAAAGCAATGCGTTCATGGTGGCTGTTCAAGAGAATAGTAGCCCCCAGGAATTTTACGATAAATGTGCTAACCTAGTTTTGATAATGCCCTTAAAACTTTATCAAATAACCAAAATAAGATAGCCGATTTTAATAATCATATAAGTATTAGTAAAGAATGGATGACGCACCATAATCAAGCTATAACTAAACTCGTAGAAAATCAGGTTAGAATAAATGAAACTTTAGCGCTAATATTAGATCAGTCAGTAAATCGGGATAGGACAGGTATTAAATACGAAAAATTCTATCAACTACTTACTATACTCTCAGAAAATACAGATGAAATTCTCAGGGAGTTCAACGTGACTTTAATACAAGAAGCCACTGAAGAACTCGACGGCATGCACTACACTCTCAACTTCCCCAAACCTACGAGGATTCACACCATCTGCGGGAAAGAAGACTACATAACGCTCCATGGCAGTTATTTGGCAACCTTATCACTAAATTGCTTTCTACGAACAGCAAGTCTAAACTTAACCAATAGTAACGATCACATACAAGGCCAACCGCTCCGGATTATGAATATCTCATTGAACTTTGAAGGAAGAGAAGCTATTACATCTCATATTCAATTAAACTCCATTGATCTGAGGGAATTACATCATATTCAACATAAGGTTGTGATGCAAGCACCCGTACATATCAACGATATACCTAACGCATTATACCATACTACGATACCGCTCTACACCATCCTGTTGGGTGCATTCGCACTAGGAGCCTACGTCGTAGCCAACCGCTACAACATACTACACCGTAGACCTGCCGTAGGCCACACGCCACAACCGACGCAGACAACCAGAGCCGACCATATCTATGACAAACCTATAAAACCTGAAACTTCGAAGAAGGATCCAGCAACTTTTCTCTTCAAAAACTCGAAATAGTTGCTGCTCTTAGGGTGGAGGTGTTACGCTAGCAGCCCCTTAGAAACCTGCTAGCTTGCACTTATACATTGCACACGGCTTTTGGACGATTGCAACATCGCCGGCCGCGTTTCCGGTAAACTGCTGTCGTTGCCAAAACAAGACCTTGTATGTGCACAGATGGTACTTTTGAGAAAATCGAAAAAAACTTCTTCGTGAAAAAAAAATGTATGGAGGCATGTCAATTTTATTTTTGTTATATATGTATCTATATTTCAGACAATTTTTATAGTTATTACAGTATCGATACCGAGACATTAATCCACTTTTTTTTAATTTTTCTGACGACTGCTGCACATGAGAGGTTTTAATTGCTAATTTTAGAAACATAAGAGGTTTTATGAAACTAAAAATAAAAGACTACTATAAAATCAACCTCTATAATCTCACGTATTTTAAGTCGACATTCTCAAAAATACAAAATATAAAAGAAATTGTTCAGTTCAGTCACAAATCAGTTTTAAATTCCAGGCACAAAAATAAGAGAATCATAAAATGGATGATAAGTAGTCGGTCTACGTAGCTAGGTCACACTAAATGTTTTGCGTAACTTAAAAAAAACAAATCATGTTATAACCAAAGTATTATGTTTCTTGCTTTCCAAAATACTCTCCTATACATAAAATTCATGAGATCAAACCATTTTTAAAACAGGAGGACCACTGATCTGAAGATATGTTTTCTATGAGGGGGTCCAACGACAACAAAGTTTCCAAACTTTTAATTCTTCGTGTAAAATTTTATGAATTTGGCTCACTCCAATCCCCAATTGTCCTCGAATTGTCTCATAGGTAATCCGTGGGTTTTCTTCAATTAGCCGCTTAACAGTTAGCCATATTTTTTTTTTAAGCTGCCCTTCACGAAATTCGTTATGTAGAGAAACCCGACCTCACTGAAATTCAGCAAACCATCGCCTCACGGTGCTCAAACAAGGTGCTTCTCCCCCAAAAGTATTTTGATGACAAGCGGCACAGTCTTGCGGAGAGAGAGAACTTTTAAAATCATAAAAAATCATCGCTCTAAAACATGAAGTAAGAAATTTTAATGTTTTATTTTATTTTAGGCGCGTAATTTTTGTTTTCTTCATGCTCTAAAATATTTTTGGTTTAATTCCATTTTCGTTGCGTACCTACGTTGTGATGTGTGATAAAAAAAACATGATTTCGCGCCAAATTTTTTTATTACTATGAAGGTTGCAAAGTCTATTCTATTATACATCAAGGTCAGATTGGTAAAGGTACCAAGTTTCATCAAGTTTCCGCCCCACGGCTCCGCCCGCGCTTAGTCTTTCCCGTGGGAATGAGGTATTTTCCCGCAGTAGAAAGTAGCCTATGTCCGGCCCCAAGGTCTATTTTACCTCCGTACCAAGTTTCATCAAAATCGGTTCAGTGGTTTTGGCGTGAAAGCGGACGTAACAGAAAGACAGACAGACAATAACTTTTGCATCTATAATAATAAATAATAGTAGGGATAGTAGGGATTGTCCCGTCTGGGGAATATTTATAGATTTCAGATTACGATCAAGGTTTTCGTCATCTTCATTGATCTGTGTAGTTATTTGTCTCACCTAATAAGTATAGAGCATCTTTTTTATACTTGAATAAGAAAGTACCTAAATGCAAGTCAAAACCTCGCAAGTGTTTATCATTAGCACAAAATATCATTTTAGCGATATTTAAAATATCTCATGTGCACAGTTGCACCACATGAGATATTTTGATCGTCAATTATTTTCGAGTGCCACATGGGAGATATTTATCGTCGCCTGTAACTCTGCGAATATATAAGATATTGACATGGGAGTTTTTGTGCAAGGTGGAGAATTTGTTTTTTTACAACATGGTGTAAAAAAGTGATTTTCGTCCAGGGCGTCACATAAGAGGTCTTGTTTTGGCAACGACGTGATGCAGCGTCACGGGGCCTCGACACGTGCAACTGGACAGCGCGTGGAATCGCCGAGACTGCAGCGCACACAGATACTTACATCGGTCGTCGTCGCTTCTCTTAGATTAGGACATTTCAATTATAATTTTCATAAGTTTATTTTTAAATAAATTAAGTACCAAAAGTTTTGGTTTTTTTTTTAAGAACTCCCGCTGCTTCCAACTTATTTAGGTTGTTGAACTGTTTTTGTTTTGTTTTTAGGAAAAGAAAGATAATCGATTGCAGACAGAGTCAGGAGGAGGAAAAAAAGTGCAAATACGCTGATTCCGATGAATTAATCTTTGAAATAATAGGGAAAAATTTCCCGGTCCTAGAAAGCCTTCCCGTGCCAGAATCATCAGGATCACAGGAGTCTGGAATATCAGTTCTTTGATAATAGAATTACCGTTTCTATCAACAAACGCCGATTCATTTTGGCGAGGTGCATCTATTTCTATTAGAGATCCATCAACTATGCCAACTATCCTGGAAATAAACCTTCACGGAATATCATTGCAATTATCGGGCCAACGGACTTCTTCACCAAATAATTCACTAGTTATTAATTCACAAACACGTCATATACAAGGATGTACCGTCACTTTACTAACTCCATGTGCATCTACAATCACAAATATAGTGAACCACATCCCATTCTATGTAAAGTGTATAGATTTTTTTAAGTGGTATAAGAGGTATATTCTTCTTTGTTATGTACTGAAGTTGCTGTCCAATTTTGTTCATTAAATATTCTACGGTGGTTTTAGACACTCGAAACCGTTCTAAAAATATTTTGTCACTAACATGGAAGAAAAAGTTAATTCTTGATTTAAATATGCGACGTCGTTGCACCAAATATTCATCTTCACTGCTACTATCACTGCTATCCGTTGAAGACGTTAAGACCATTTTTTACTCATGATTACTCGTATTAATTTATCTGCCAAATTGCTTTGACATTCGGTGCGGTTGCCTGTCGAAAATCTCAGACAATTTGACAAATATGTCCACCTGTCATGACAATTTAGTGCTTAATTAAACCTTATAAATATAGAATTAAACTTTGACAAGTTTTTCCGGACAAATTGTCACCTGTCGCATGTCAAGAGAAATTGTTTATTAAACAGAAATCACTACAGCTTTTAGGGGCGCCATTGCTGGATGAATCGGTCACGGGCTTCATGCAGCAAGTTCAAGGAAACGTCGGAAAGGTTGTGCCGCATAAATGCCCACATGGCACTTACACTGATAAGGTTTTGCCTGTTTGTCCCGAAATTTACTTACCTGTTGCGGTGTGCTCCTTTGTTGAGGTTCGAGCCCTTGCTTCTTTCTAAGATTTTGAACGTCCATCTTGTTGATAGGTCATGGGCTCAGGCGTCTCTTTCGATTCGTTTTGGGGGGCTGGGTATTAGGAAGGCGTCTGAGGTGTCCTTGCCAGCATTTCTTTCTTCGGCGTTCAGCTGCCAGGAGCTTTTTCTGAAGATCACGTCTCCGGCTCTCGGGTCTTCGGAGGTCTCTTATGTACTTGCGGCGAGAGAGCGATGGCTTGATTTATGTTCGGGTCAGGATGTTCCGACTGTACCGAACTTTCAGAGGTAATGGGATGAGCCGTTATGCCGGAGGGTCCAACAGGAACTATTGGACACCACGAGCCCCGTCGATCGTGCTCGTCTCTTAGCAGTTTTTGAGAGAGAGCCGGGACATTGACTGAACGCTCTGCCATCATCGTCGATAGGTACCTTGCTGGACAACACAAGCCTCTCCCCCATTGTTGGCTTGAGACTGGGTATAAAGACTGGCCAGCCGCATCTCTGCAGGTGTGGGGATTACGTGAGTGTATGTGAGCTTGGCCACCATGGCCAGTCCTGTAGGAAAAGTGCGGGGCGCATTCCACACCATGCTAAGTTGAATGACGTGCTTCGGCGGGCCCTCGTCTCGGCGAACGTTCCGGCTACGTTAGAACCAAACGGAATCGTTCGCTCTGACGGGAAAAGGCCCAACGCAAAAACTCATGTGGCGTGGCGGGAAGGAAAATTCCTTGCTTGGGATGTGACATGTGTGGACACTCTGGCGCCATCGCATGTCCGCGCGACCACTGTGAAGGCTGGCTCGGCCGCTGCAGGGGCGGAGTCGAGGAAGGCCTTGAAATCTGCAGGTTGGGTACTTGTTCGTGCCGGTCGGTTTTGAGACGCTGGGTCCTTGGGGCCCTGAGGCTAAATCGTTATTTTACGAGGTGTCCGGTGCCCGCAGAGCGGGCAGCTTCCTTGCGCAGCATAAAGGCGCATAAAGCGCCTGGAACCTACAACGTATTTCCTTGATATGGTATCAGAAGAGGTCGGCTACATCGTCCACATCAAGGAGATAAAATTGTCAACGCCGCTAACACCGCAGGCAAGTCTACACACGTCGGAACCTCCACCACCGCCACCGAGACCTCAAGGTCCAATCCTTCCCAAGACAATCTTCCGTCTCAATCTAAATGCAGTGAATATGCCGATTGAATGGCGCAATTTCATGATGTCCTTTAAAATATTCATGACAACAATTAATAATCTCAACAAGAAAATGAGCCGCCACCACATGAGAACATCACTAATACAGGAGAACACATTCTCGAAGCCTTGTCAAAATCAGATGACAGAAAGAGAGTACAACGCAAATGTAGTTTGCTCAAGAGTCCACAAAAAACAGCAGAAAGCAAGCTTTTTCTGCAAGACTTGTGGTCCGCGTTGTGTCTTGTGCTCCCCACAGACTAAAGAAAGTAAAGAAACTGTTTTACCTACTATATCTCGTGCGGGATTCCGGCATAATGCTTTTTTCATTTATTTTCTACCCTGTAATCTCAAGAAGTGCCAGGGTCTATTTATAAAAACCTATATCTAAAATAGAGAATGTTTGTCACCCCTGCCTAATTTTATTACGCATGAAAATCGCGTACTGCTAGGACAGCCTCTGATATTCATACTAAAACTGCTGGCAGGACGCACGTCTCCTTCCAGCAAGACAAGGGCTTGGACGTTCTACCATTAAAAACAATAACAAAACTAAGCTAAATATACCAAGGCCCTTTTTAAATTTAAAAAAAAGAGTGCAAATCGAAAAATAAAGCATTTACGCGAAGTTTTACTAGTGAAATGTATAATAGAAAGAAATATTTGTGTGGATGAGAGCGTCTTAATGCATTCTTTTGTTTTCCTTGCATTTTTTTTGGCGGAGAAACGATTTGGACAGAAACTGGAATGAATGATTTGACGCATTAGAGTGAAAAAATAAAAAAAACATTATTCTTCGCAAATACACCTACAAAATGTAAAGAGTTTTTCTGTGTTAGGCACGGTCGACATTCGTAATCAGCTAGATTCTATGTATAGAAGCAATATACAAGTGTAACGCACAAGTTGATAAGAACAGGTATATTTTATTACGTCTTATCGATTGTATTAAGTTTTGTGGTGCATTTGAGTTAAATATATATCGAGAAGCATTAAAATAGAATAATCTAATAAGTTTTAACAAGATTTCTAATGAGATACAATAAATTTCGTGAAATTTTCACATAATTGCGGGATGACCCTGAAACTTTATATAGTTTTGGTTCCTAATTTTACAAAAATGTTATAGCTAAAGTATTGTAGAAACATGGGTATTACATAATTCTATCGAAATAACTATTTACTTTACGCGCAAATATATCCTAGGAGCAGAAAATGGGAAGGAAAATGGGTAATTTTTATTTCCTGCCTAGAGCCTATTATAATATTACGTTCTATTATGTGAAAGAATTTATGGTTATTACTTATTTTCCTAGTTTAAAGCAACGAATTTTATGGTTTTTCGTAATTTTTTTTTTATTTCACACTTTTTACACCAGCTCCCAGAGACCGCCAAATTCAGGAGAATAGCTTGTAAATGTTCTTTGCTAATATATTAATATTCTTTGGAATAATGATATTGCACACATGGTCTTGTTTTACAGAACACTATTTGGCTATGTTGTTACTGGCTGAATTAAAAATGAAAGTCCTATTTATACTTCCAATTTTAATTTAGTCTTCATTCTGCTGTCCATACATATATTATAAAAACTTTCTGTGATCATGATCATGTGTATAATAATAATATCGTTTCAAATGAAATCTTCAATACGTTTTCAAATTTTGATAAACTTCAGAGAGTTCTTGCTTTAGTTCTGCGTTTTAAACACAATTGCTTAAATCCCAGAAACAAGTTGATTGGTCCATTGACTCCCCATGAGCTACAGTGCTCTCTGTTGTTATAAAATATTTCCAACAACAGGCATTCTCTGAAGAAATAAAATTGCTAGAAAAAGCAACAATATTAAATCAAACTTGAGTAATTTGCATCCCTTCTTAGATAGTAATATGATCCTAAGAGTAGGTGGTCGAATTTCAAATGCTCCACATTTGTCCTATGACAAAAAGCATCCAATAATTTATTCTTCGGAATAAATAGGACTTTCATTTTGAATTGAGCCAGTAACAACATAGCCGCGATTCGGACAAAATGCCTAATTACAGTAGATATTGTTCCGTGTAAGGATGTTTAAATTCAATTCAATAAGAAATAAACCAGGATTATTTATTTATTTTATTTGTTTACAATTTGTATATTAGTGTTTTGAAGTTTTTTTAAACGTAGTAACTGGTTGTTAGGATAATCATTGTTTAAATTTTAATATCAATTTGTGTTTATATCAAAGTGTGTATATTAATAGTTGTAGCTTCAAAAAAAAGCTGTTCATTCGTTTATTGGAAAATTAAAGTGCGTCGAAAACCATTATTGCCGCAAGACCATAATAGCAGAAAGAAAATATTTACCGTCGGAGTTAAATATTAAAAAACTTTATAAAATGTTTAAGAACAGTAGCGACGCTCATCCAGATGTTAAGCTATCATATTTCCGAAGCATTATTAACAATAATTACAACGTGGGCTTTGGAAGCCCCAGAACTGATGTATGATCAAAATGTTTAGAGCTAGACTAAAAAATTAAAGTTGAAAGTGATCCTGACAAGAAAAATCAGCTTATAACTGAAAAAAGAGTGCATTCATTGCGAGCAAAAGCTTTCTTTGAGAAACTGAGGGTAGTTGAAGATGGGATGAAAATTTTATCTTTCGACTGTCAAAAAAACTTGCCCCTTCCCAAAGTTCCCGATCAGAGTTGCTACTACAGCCGACAGCTATATTTTTATAATTTGACAATTGTAGAGGGCTCCTCCAAACTTCCGATGACAAAAGATAAGAGTTTTTACTTATTACTGCACAGAAAATGAAGCCAATAAAAACAGCAACTTGATTGCTTCAGCTGTGATTCACCGACTAACTGCCACAGACAAAACCAACATTACAAAGATCCGACTTGTGGCTGACGGGTGCGGCGGGCAGAATAAAAACTGTATTATGATCGGTGCATGTAGCAAGTGGCTATTGGAAAATCGGACCATAAAATCTTTAGAGTTAGTATTTCCAGTCACCGGCCACTCGTTCTTCTTCTTTGCGAGTCGATGACAAATATGCCTGCTGACAGGCAGTTTGGAATCGCGGAGAAGAAGTTGCGAAAAATTTTACATCTTGACGAAATCAAAGATGTCCTAGCTGAAACATCAACATTAGTGAAATTTGGAAGCGAATGCCCAGTCATGAACTGGCGAGATGCAGTTAAGAGTACTGTAAAATTGACTACATCATGGCCGATGAAGTTCCAAGAATGCAAACGTTTTATTTTAAAGCGCACCAAACGCCCAGGTAACGTCCTCGTCCGCGGAGAGTTATTTTATAAAAGTGATATCGCATCAGAGCTTCAAAGCGAAGCGGCTCTTCCAAACTCTCTGCTGGCCATAGTAAAATTTTTGGAATTCTACAGAGCCGAAACCATTATATGGAATCCAAAACATAAAAATCATAAGGATAAAAACAAGGTAAGTAAAACTACGGTAAAAGACACATTTAACAATAGTTTTTAATTGTCGTTCTCGCCCTCAAACCGCCTTGTTTGTTTATTTTGTTGGCGCCATTTTGATATGGGAAGAGCAAATAAAGTTCATTTTTGTATAATTGTTTTCATATAGTAATAACATGGGCATTCCAGTAGATGACTTGAAAAAGAAGAAGGAAACGTTAATACTGGATAGTTTTAGTATAGTTTTCAATGAAAAAGATTTTGATGAATCAATCAATTGCGGTGATGAACTTGATAATGAAGAACGTTTGAAACTTCAACAATTACTGACCAAACACAGCGAGTGTTTCTCAAAAATACAATTTTTTTAGTTCGGGAATCTAACAGCCTTATTTACAAGATAAGTAATAAACTACATTTATAGAGCCACTGATAAAAAATATACAAAGGATATCTGTTATGGATTTACTTTATTACATTTTGCAGATTTGGAGGAGGTTGAAGAAAAACTTGCGTTTTTAAAAAGTTCCTTAGAGACTTGGCATCTCGTTGAACAATATTGGACTGCAACCGCTAATTATAGATTGATAAAAAATTAGGAGTCAGGAACCCTGCAAGAATATTTCAATACATATCCTGCCTGTACTGAAACAACCTGCTGGATATAATTTACTATTGCAAGACTTTGACATATTACATCAAGACAAATCAAATATGCTCTAACCTGCAGATGAATGTTATTGAGCTTGCACGAAAAAAGGTTGCAATTATTAGAGACAAGGGATTCGAACCCACGACCCAGTGCTTCAAAGGCAGACGTACGACCAACTAGGCTACGGGGCCGTCAAATCGAAGCTTTTCCTTCGAAAAAAAAAAAGCAGCACACGATGAAGAAAAAAAGCCCTATCTGTACCTTCTTCATCTGTCGTTGCTGACAAAAAAATCAGTCAGTCTACTTGCTATGAACCTCAAACGGGAAAATCGGTTATCCTGAAAGAATAATCAGTGAGTTATTTGTGTAAGTGCTATTTTCCTTTATATAGGGTGTTAGCGACGGCTCCTTGGAGACCGCGGGTTGACCGCTCTCTATGGTTTTTATCATCTGCTGTCATGTGTTGTGTTTTGTGTTTCCTTTTATACTTCAATAATACGATTTCGCTGCAATCTAGTGATTTTCTTTATTTTTTATCTAATTCCTCATCGAGAGCCACGATCTGAACAAGTTGGTCGGTGGGGAGTGTTAGCGACGCCTCTTTGGCGACCGCGGGTTGACCGCTCTCTATGGTTTTTATCATCTGCTGTCATGTGTTGTGTTTTGTCTTTCCTTTATACTTCTATAATACGATTTCGCTGCAATCTAGTGATTTTCTTTATTATTTATCTAATTCCTCATCGAGAGCCACGATCCCAACATAGGGTATAAAATAAATCGCTATTTTAGTAATAAGAAAAATACGAATGCCACTTGTTGCATACAAATATTTAATCAATGCAATACTAATGAGTCTATAAAACACGATACTAAATTCCATAATTTTATTGAGTTAACGGAAATATCTGAAGGTAAATCTCTTCCAGAAAATCTGTATTTCAACACAAGTCGTATAAAACTTATCAACGCAATTTATCTAATAATTAACTAAGAATAACTACTATGTTGGTAATATTCTTACATTTGGTTAAAATCATGCTAGATTTTTATGACTAGTTTTTATTTCGTTTAATGTTAAGTCTCTTATTATTGTAAACTCAATCTCAGCTCAAACTCTTAACTCAATTAGGTACCTGATTTACTATATTTGCATTCTTCATTTCGCTTTCCTTATTTAAAAAATTGAAAGCTCAAATTTAAGGGGGGGCGTGTTACACCCTGTATTTCTACGGTATAATTGCTTAGCTAGCATTTATACCTCATTGTCGCCATGTGGTTTCTATTAATAAAAACTGCAGAGAGTTGCAATCTAGATCGTGTACGGTCCGGTCGCCCCGTATCTTTGCATTTGTCGGCGCGTTATCGTTTTAGCTGAGATTCATTAGGAGTTGATTTTTAATAAATGGTGTTTTATTGTATTATATAGTTAAAAAAAAAAACACATCACAGGGCCTCCGCGTAACAGCTCGAACTGTTCGGAGAAGGTTAAAAGAACGCGATATGGTACCACACAAGCCAGCTAATGGCCCCAAATTACCGCGAGCCCACCGAACAGCGCGCCTGTATTTCGCGCGCACACATTTAAATTGGACTTGGCAGCATTGTACCCGTGTACTCTTTTCTGATGAGTATAAAATTGCGTTACATGGCAATGATGGAAGGAAGAAGGTCTACCGACTTTAGGGAGAGCGTTTTGCACAATGCTGCTTTGAAGAGAGGGTTGCTTATGGCGGTGCCTCATGGGCTGTCTAGGGCGGTATATCCGCGAGCGGCAAAACTCAACTTGAGATTGTTTCGGGACCACGGCTGCCAACATTAAATGCTGAAAGGTACAATCAGCAAAGCTCCCACTGTTTATGACTTTTAATGGCACTTTTGGGTCCATCAGTGGTCAGTCAGTAACTCGTAGGTCAAACTCAAACTAGTTTATTTTATTGCAAGTCAACAAGTCAGTCGGTTAGTTGCAAGTCAACAAGTCAGTCGGTTAGTTGCAACTAGCACTACCCTAACGATCGATCGCGTTTAACTGAGTGTCTATTTCAGAAGAATCATTATTAAAATGTCTAACAAAAATCTGACCTCACTGGAGAGATTTCGCATTATTTATTTGCACGAATCGAGCAGCAATATCAGCCAAATAGCACAATCACTGCATATGTCGATAAATCAAATTTATATTATTAAATAGTAATTAATAAGTTATTCAAATAAGTAAGTAGGTCGAGGTTTTTATTCACAGGGAAGTCCGCAACATGTTGTTTAATACTTAGTAATAATTTTACATGGATTTTTTATTTATTTAACAAAAACCGCAAATATATACAATTAATTAAGAAAAATACATTAATAACGAGTTTAATCGTTGTAACTTTTCAAATTAAATTATTATAATCATACAGTTTTCGTCAATCTCACACTCATAAAATAAATAAAATTTATTCTTTAGGCTAATTTAATTTTATAAAGTTGTATTAATTATATGAGTATGTATTTGTTTTATTATTTAATTATATTTACTTAGTTTAATACTAAAAAATAAGCTGTATTACATTGTGAGAATTACCCATTTAAACCATAAATAGTCCATTGAATGAGTCCCTCCAAGGGGGGTCTAGAGTGCGTGAGTTAGTAACGTAAGATGTTTCTTCGGAAACATGTCAAGAGTCCCTAGGTAATAAACATACTAAAACCCCGGGACACTAGGAGGAGCCCCGGAGTGGGGGGAGGGGGGGAAAGGGTCCATTTTTTCATTTTTCGCTTAAATCCCAAAAACGGTACATGTTAGAGAAAAACTTTCAAGGAAAAGTTGAAAGGCCATAAAATTATCTACAAGTTGTACCTAAATCATTTTTTTCTATTCGCAGCCGTTTTTGAGCTACATCCCATGAAAGGTGAAAAATTCGAAAACTTTTTATTTTACCAACTTAGGGTGCCCGCAGACGACCGTTTTTTTCTCCGTTTTTGTTGTGGATTGTAAGAAATGACGATGATGATGATGATGATGATGATGATGATGACTACTTTTTCATCCTTTTGGGTTGGGACGGTCCTGTTAAGAGTTCTTCTTCTATTATTTGTTCATCCTCAATAAAAAGTTCAATTATCGTAACTACCCTAATAAAATTCGATTCCTCCTAAACGCCTCCATGGTGGAAGAGTCCGTAACACAGGTCCGAAAATTACTGGCTCGATGAATGTAGGATCGAAAGGTCGGCGGTTCGAATCACTGCTGGTCGAATGAACGCTGGGTCGAAAATCTGCGGATCGAAATAACGCTGAACCGAAAATTTTAATTGAGACAAACGTGAGACGGAAAAATCTTTAGATCTACGTATCGTTAGCCATTTCGGTAAAATCACTACATAGTATAAAACAAAGTCGCTTTCTCTGTCCCTATGTCCCTATGTATGCTTAAATATTTAAAACTACGCAACGGATTTTGATGCGGTTTTTTTTCATAGATACATTGATTCAAGAGGAAGGTTTATATGTATAATACATGCATAATATACTTAGCGATAACCAACAATAACCATTATCCCGTGCGAAGTCGGGCCGGGTCGCTAGTTAAGTTATAAAAGTCTATAATAGTATGTAATGTATATTATATTACTTTAGCGTTTATTTAACTAAAGCACTTAGCTAAATAAATGCACCCCGCCTGCATTATTTAGTTAAAGTATTTAATGTGAATAATTATTATTTAAAATCCATACTATATATGATTATACTATATATACTACTACTATATATACTATATATGTTATTATTATTTTATTATAGGCAAAGTTAAAGTTGTTAAAAAAAAATTATAATAATAAATCCAATGAAATCTTTAAAAGAAAAAAATGCATTTTAAATTATTCAAAAATATTCAATTTGTTTTATTAGATTTTTTTTTTTTTTTTTAGAATATAAAAGTGTATAATAGTATGTAATGTATACATATTATATTACTTTAGCGTTTATTTAACTAAAGCACTTAGCTAAATAAATGCACCCTGCCTGCATTATTTAGTTAAAGTATTTAATGTGAATAATTATTATTTAAAATCCATACTATATACCATTATACCATATATAGGTACTATATTACTATTTAGTATTTAGTAATAAAATAATAATAACATATATAAATGCGAAAGTGTATTTGTTTGTTTGTTTGTCCTTCTTTATGTTTTTCAGCAGCTGTAAACATATCGCCTTAATTTTAATTTTATTATTTGATATTTGGGTCCAATTTATATACTATGTTCCTACTATCTTTCAGCCCCGCGGTTTCGCCCACATTAACAGTTTTTCCCGTGGTAATTAGTTATTTTCCCGCGGTAAAATGTAGCCTATGTCGCTCACCACCCTTTCAACTAACTCTATGCCGAAAATCAAGTCGATTGGTTGCTTAGTTAGGGCGTGAAGGAAGGACAAACAAACAAACAAACACACTTTCGCATTTATATATATTATTATTATTTTATTACTAAATAGTAATATAGTATATATAGTATAATGGTATATAGTATGGATTTTAAATAATAATTATTCACATTAAATACTCTAACTAAATAATGCAGTCAGGGTGCATTTATTTAGCTAAGTGCTTTAGTTAAATAAACACTAAAGTAATATAATATACATTACATACTATTATACACTTTTATAACTTAATTTTACCGAAATGGCTAACGATACGTAGATCTAAAGATTTTTCCGTCTCACGTTTGTCTCAATTAAAATTTTCGGTTCAGCGTTATTTCGATCCGCAGATTTTCGACCCAGCGTTCATTCGACCAGCAGTGATTCGAACCGCCGACCTTTCGATCCTACATTCATCGAGCCAGTAATTTTCGGACCTGTGTTACGGACTCAGTAAAAAATGATTTTGGCTCAAACAATTTCCCCATACTGCATACCCTTGTTTATCACATCAATCGATCAAAAAATATTTCTTTCTTCCAAAAAACTCAAATGTGCAACTTGTGACCGGTACTGATAGATTGCTCTTAATTAGGTCTATAATTGGTAAAATAAACACATTCCTCCATGGAAGCGTTTAGGAGGAATCGATTGTCAAAATATTATATTAGGGTAGTTTGAGTTACTGAACTTGATCTTTTTATTTTTTTCTTCCAAAAAAACTCAAAAGTGCACCTTGTGACCGGTACAGATAGATTGCTCATAATTAGGTCTATCATTGATAAAAATACCAGATTCCACCACGGAGGCGTTTACGGGGAATTGAATTTTATTAGGGTAGTTACGATACTTGAACTTTTTATTTTTTTTCTTCCAAAAAGCTCAAAAGTGCAACTTGTGACCGGTACTGATAGATTGCTCTTAATTAGGTCTATCATTGGTAAAAAAAACACATTCCTCCATGGAAGCGTTTAGGAGGAATTGATTGTCAAAATATTATATTAGGGTAGTTACGCAACTTGACCTTTTTATATTTTTTCTTCAAAAAAGCTCAAAAGTGCAACTTGTGACCGGTACTGATAGATTGCTCTTAATTAGGTCTATAATTGGTAAAAAAACACATTCCTCCATGGAAGCCTTTAGGAGGAATCGATTGTCAAAATATTATATTAGGGTAGTTTGAGTTACTGAACTTGATCTTTTTATTTTTTTCTTCCAAAAAACTCAAAAGTGCAACTTGTGACCGGTACAGATAGATTGCTCATAATTAGGTCTATCATTGATAAAAATACCAAATTTTTTACTGCGTGTAACTCAGAAACGGTAGGATATAGGAAAAAATGATTTAGGTACAACTTGTAGATAATTTTATGGCCTTTCAACTTTTCCTTGAAAGTTTTTCTCTAACATGTACCGTATTTTGAGATTTAAGCGAAAAATGAAAAAATGGACCCTTTCCCCCCCTCCCCCCACTCCGGGGCTCCTCCTAGTGTCCCGGGGTTTTAGTATGTTTATTACCTAGGGACTCTTGACATGTTTCCGAAGAAACATCTTACGTTACTAACTCACGCACTCTAGAACTTTTTATTCAATGGACTAAAAAGGAAACAAGCGAAACACATGTTTTATTGTCATTGAAAACTTTTACAACTTTGTCTTTTTGTTGGTGATTACCACGTGGTTCTGCTAGCGTCACCTAAAATACTTTTGATTGGTCTATTCAATAAAATGAAAATGTGTTAAATGTTTATAAGTGGAAAAGTGTTTGTAAGTGTCCCACAAGACAAAAATCGGCGCAAGAAGTGGTTCGAAGCAGCGCAATATAAAATATGTGAAGGTAGCTACTATGTACTGGATGTGTTGAATGAAGTTACGGACAGTAGTGCGACGTCCTCAACTTTAACTGCGTGACACAGGGCTGCCAGATGTACGATTTAAATCGTACTCCTACGATTTTTTGGCATTTCTACTCATGTACGATCGCAAGACCACGATCGTACGGAAAGTGTACGATTTTCCTGCACCTGGCAACATCACAACTCATGTTACTTGTTCCAAGAATAATAAAACCCGAGGACATGCAAGTGATGCAGGCGATAGATGACGAATGGCGCAGTTTTCCCAATATTTCAGATAAAATTGATGTATTATCTATGAATACCGATGAGTTTAGGGGCGTCATTAAAAAACAATTTGAAAATTATAAAACACTGGCTCAATTTGCATTAAATGTGTTATGTTTACCCCATTCCAGTGCAGACTGCGAAAGGGCATTCAGTGAGGTGAATTTAATCAAAACAAAACTTAAAAATAGTTTATCTAATGAAGCACTGAAGGGAACATTATTAGCCAAGCAATTAACACGACGAAACGAAAATTGCACCAAGTTTAAGCCAACAACAGAAATGTTAAAAAATATGACCTCAGAAAATTTGTATAGGTCTAATAAATAGTTTTATTCCATTATTTTTCTAATTCTGAATGAATTATTGTGATTTTTAATAAAAACTTTGTACTTCTAAGTTGTACTATCTTTTCATTTTAAAATTTCCTTGGAATACGATTTTTTTGTAGTTATGGTTGATAGGTGAGAGATTCAATGGTGGTTGATAGTGTTGGTGGCTCGAGTTATTTTATTGCTGGGCAGACTTTTTTTTTTTTTGAATTGACCTATGCTTGTGTCGAAAAGGTACGACAAATCAAGCTTCACCGGACTTGGATGGGCAGACATTATTCTATAGTAGTAATCTTTGCAGTATGTAACAATGCGATGCAGTTTCTAGTTAAGTAGGTAGGTACACTGAAGATTGTTCCTCAACAATGAAAATAGCAGGAACACTTCAAATCTTTATATTTTACTTCTTTAAAATCGGGAGCTGGTCTATCCTCGACCCTTCCTATAATTGTTATGACAAATTATCTTTTTTTTAAATGCGAGACAATTCCTAAATCAAAATAATATCATTTTTCTAGAATAGCGGCATAAGCGCCAGTTACATTCGAAAAGAGTTCGCAAACGCATTAATGCGAACTCCACGTACACAGTAATTACATGCCAAATGTTTTACTTGACATGACCTCTGATTTTGTTACTGCATTCCATTCTCAGATAGATGGTGCTTTGGAACACACATTAATCTCGGCTATGCATGAAAATGCAGATGTCTTGACAAAAGGTAGGCAGACATTCTGTCCTTTCAAGGGCCAAAGTGTAACAGCGAGTCTTGCATATGAAGAAGCATTAAATTTCCTAGAATCAAACATAGATGAGCCGATTTGTACGCTCTTTGACTGGATCCATGCTATAACACTCTGCTTTGAGAAAAAAGAGTTAAAATATAAAAAACCTATAAATGAAATGAGGGAAAAGATAACTTTCGACCCGACAACAGGGCAACGGTTGCTGACTTCCACCTGGGTAAAGGTTATAAAGAATTTGAAAACAACTAGTGTAGATGAGACTAGACAAGTCATGATTAAGCTTTGTTCTCAGTTTGCAAGCTATTTGAAGCATAAGGAGAGGGGAAAGAAGGATAGAAGAGCTATCGCATCAGCAACCATGCTTTTGCGGCCTTTTCTATACATCATCGAAGAATTCCACCTAGACCTTGCAAAGAGGATCCCGGGATCAACAATCTCAATAGGAGGTGAAGAGAAGAAAGCAAAGATAACAAATAATCTGGAAAGCTCTCACCTTCAGTCTTCCATAGCGAGATGCTCCTGTCAAGGAACAGAAGACGCCACTAAGTGGAACGAATGCCTCTCCCCTGAACAGTTCGCTTTGATGCATGAATACTTGTTTAGCTATAGAGTAAGGCAACATGCTGGAGTCTACGAAAATAACTCGGGGAGTGAATTCTTCCTCAGGATCACCTGGATTTGCCACCTATTCCAAGCTTGGAAAAGGATTCAGATAGGGCCAGGAATCATGGTTCAGAATGACAAGCATTTTGCAAGGTTAAGGTGGGAAGAAGGGTGCCAGAAACATCTGAATGATAGAACCAGGACCTGGTTTGAGGAAGTGAAATCCAAATTGTGTGATGAGAATGAATTTCTACTTTCAAATGGAGGGATGTTAATGGGGATGTTGAACGCAGCCTCTACGACTTATGGTTTGCTTGCAGCCAACTACAACATGCATCCCAGCGAAATGAAAGTGATAACCTTAAGGTCAAGCGACGACTCGACGACTAAGTATTTGGCCCAGAACGCTGAAGGATTATTGCGTTGCGTTGGGAAAAACAGGAGAAACTTGTCTCTGATTGGTATTAATTTGAGTCCAGACAAGACATTTTTCTTTAAAGAAAACTTTGCGGAGTATACTTCATGGTACATAGATGGAAGCTTCGTCTCTCAATTTGGGACCGAAGTCCCCAGTATTAGACCTCAAGGAAAAAACCCGGCTGACGACTTGTACTCTGTTTCTAAAACTACTGCAACTTTGTTGCAGACTCTAAGCATCAATCACTTGGGAGCTTCAGCCCGACTGTGGGTGGGCATAAATGCTGTTAAATCATTGTGGAGGCTAGCGGAGGCAGGCTCTAACCCCAGGAAAGGGATATCTACCCAGGTACAGCTAATAGAAGATGGTGGTGATGTTCTCTGGAATTGTGTGAATTGTCATTTAAATGAGTATTCTATGAAGAAGTTCCACGCTAAAACAGGGGAAGAAAGAGACTATTTACTTAGGATCATAAATCCAGAGAATCCTTTTTCTGAAAAAATAGAGGAGGACATATATTTCTCAAAAGAGCATGGTTGCTTAATTCAGGACGTGGTCTATGCGCCCAGGACAGTCTTTCATTATGTCAAACGGACAAATAGGACTTTTAGAGGCAGGCAAAAAGAGAAACAAGCTGAAAAAGAAAAGGCAAATGCTGCTATAGCACAAGTTATCGAAAGAACACTTCCAAGCTCCTTGTTTGAATACCCAACTTCTTCTGTTGGATTACAAAACCACCTAATTGAGTATTTGTCCTACAACTGCCAGAGAGTGCAAAGCGAATCAGTCAAGTTAAATATACAAAGAGCGCTACTTTATCTGAAGACTGGAAGACATCCTGATGCTGATAACAATTATAGGAAGGGTCGAGGATAGACCAGCTCCCGATTTTAAAGAAGTAAAATATAAAGATTTGAAGTGTTCCTGCTATTTTCATTGTTGAGGAACAATCTTCATTATGAAAAGCGATAATGAATTTGAATTGAGTGGCTGCCAACGTATACGGCCGTAGCTCCAGCTACGAGCTGGATAGCTGGAGCTACGGCCGTCTGCGTTGGCAGCCACTAAATTCAAATTCATTATCGCTTTTCATAATTAAATGGCTCAAACGCGGAAAGAGGCTGCCAGCACGAACGCGGCGAGCATGTAGTATGCATGCACACCACATCGATTTGAAGTGTTCCTGCTATTTTCATTGTTGAGGAACAATCTTCAGTTGGTGGAACAAACCAATTGTTCACCGAAACCTCTCGCAAAAAGATAAGTTGTTTGTGAACCTTTCTTTAAGTGAATTTTTATACCTATAGCGAGTGCTCACCACTACAGCTAGCTTTCCCTGAAAAAGAAGAATAAGAAGACGAAGAAGAAGTGTGTTGGCGAATCTGCGTCATCGTTTTTGTGTATTTTGTATAGATGCAGAAGGAGCGCTGACATTTGGCCACGTAATATATATGTGCAAATAGTAATATTACGAAAGTTTCAGAATCGACGTTCAAATATATGTGATTCGATCTATGGACTAATCAAAAAAGTGATAAAACAAGCTGACCGAGCTGATCTGCCTGTCAGTTGAGGAAATTTAAAGGATTGAAAGGATTTTTACTGGATATTACGTGGAGTAGGCAGAGCCCTATTTCACAAAGATAAGTGGTATCAAAAAAAAAAGGAAACTATGGCAAAATTCAATGGAATCAACGCCGATGTGACCTCTTTTTTCGAGCAGTTCGACATATTATCAGCGATCAACTCTTGGTCGAGTAGTATCAAAAGTCTTGCCTTAGCTAACTACCTAGATGGTCCTGTCTTATCTTTTTACAACCATGTAAAATCTTCTAAGACAGAATATGATGATATCAAAAAGGCGATAATTAATGAATTTCCCTCTAGTATTAATTACGCAGAAATATTCTACAAGGCAAAGCAAGATAAGAATGAACCATTATTAGATTTTATTTACCGCGTAGAATCCTTAGCATCAAAAGCGAAAATTTCAGAAGAGAGCGTTATAATAAAACGATGTTTATCGGGTCTTAGTTTCTATTTTAAAAAAACCCTGGCAGCTCATGTATTTGCGGATCTAAAGGCGCTTAAGAGTGCTGCTCGTAACTTTACGGAACTGATGTATCCTAATGAGACAAACTTAACGTTGCCTGTTAAAATTGAAAACGTGAGTGTTGTGAATTTTGATACCCCTTCATACGCCGCTGGAGATATGGCGGACAATTTCTCCACCCCTGCGAGGAACCTGGCGCCATCGAATGTATCCACGCCAACTCACGCCACGCCTGCCACCACGTCACGATCCTCCCCGCCGGCGTTTGCTTCAAACAGTGCCTATCAGAGCCCCAACACACAAAACAGTGCTGCTACGCCACGTTACAATCTCCGAAGTGCTCCAAGAAGCTGGGCACCTTTCTCCAGGTTCCCAAACACGAATCGTCGCCAACAATAGGGACGACGTTGGATGACGAGAAGATATTTGCGCGTCCCATTTCTACGATGTCGTCGATTGAAATAGAAGTTGCCGGCACCAAGCTTCCAGCAATCATCGACACCGGAGCTTCTGTATCCGTGTTATCGGAAGCCTGCTTTAATAAAATTAGTTCTAGGTTATCTTTGAATATGTCGAACTCTGTTAATAAAAAAATAAAAGCAGTTAATGGGCATTGTCTAGAGACAAAATGCGCCGTTACCTTGAATATATTAATAAATAATGTAGTGTATAATCATTCATTTATTGTGATTAAGAAATTAGTTCCCGACTTCATTATTGGTTTGGACTTCCTGTCCATGCATAGGGCTTTGGTTGATTTTAGCTCGTGCTCACTTGTAATTGGAAATAATAAAATCCATTTTTCAACTAATGAGGAAAATACTTTTTCATTAGATTTAATTCAAGACGAGTCTGTTTGTTTATCAGAGGCAGAGTATATTTATTTTGTTACGTCTCCCGAGTCCTTAGACGAAAATTTGAGCTCAATGATTGCTCCACAGGTATCCACGAAGGATTCTATGTATAATATAGCGGAAACATTAACTTGTCCTCAAAAAAAGTTTTTATGTACTTTACTTTCGGAATTTGAAGATAGATTTGCCTTTAACTCGAAAAATCTAGGCTCGTGCTCTCTTATGGAAGTTGAAATAAATACTACCGATGAGATACCGATACACAAACCTCCATATAGGGTTTCCCATCAACAACATTCTGTGATTCGCGAACAAGTCTCGGAAATGTTGGAAAACGGTATTATTAGAGAATCGCGAAGTGTGTATGCCTCTCCGGTTGTCTTGGTTAAGAAACCTGATCAGACGTGGCGTTTTTGTGTTGATTATCGCGCTTTGAACAAAAAGGTAATAACGGACTCATATCCATTACCTAGAATTGATGATATAGTGCTCTATTTATCTGAAGCTAATTATTTTGCCGACTTAGATTTAAATTCAGGTTACTGGCAACTTCCTATCAAGGAGTGTGACAAACACAAGACAGCGTTCGTCACGCCATCTGGGCTTTATGAGTTCAACGTGATGCCTTTTGGTCTAAAGACTAGCGGTGCAATATTTCAACGTGTGATGGATAGTGTATTAGGAGGAATGAAATATAAGAATGCAATTGTCTATATCGATAATATATTGGTATATGGCAGGACGTTCGATGAATTTTGTTCTGCTTTAAAGGAAATTTTGTATAGAATAGAACAGTGTAATTTAACGTTAAAACCCACAAAGTGTAAATTTGGTTTTGACAAAGTTTCTGTATTGGGTTATGAGATTACTGGCCAGGGAATCAAACCTGACGCCTCCCAGTTTGATAAAATAATGAAAATCAAACCTCCTGTCACAACCAAAGAGTTAAAATCAGTGTTAGGTTTATTTTCTTATTACAGAAAATTCATTGATAATTATGCTCATCTAGCATTACCCTTATCTAGGTTACTTAAAAAAGGAGTTAAATTCGTTTGGAATGACGAGCAACAGAGTGCCTTTGCTGAAATATTAACTTTAACACAAAGGCCTCCCCTTTTACGTCATTTTACAAACAATGAAAAGGTAATAACCCGTCTTTTTGTTGATGCGAGTGACTATGCACTTGGTGCTTGTTTAATGCAAGGTGATGACTGTATGTTTCCGGTTGCTTTCGCTTCCCGCAAACTCTCTAGTTGTGAAACCAGATACACCATCACGGAGAAAGAATGTTTGGCGTTAGTTTGGTCACTCAATTATTTCAAACATTTACTCTGGGGTTTGAAGTTTGAGGTGGTTACTGACCACAAAGCTTTGGTATGGCTACGTGAAAGGAAAGATATGAATGGTCGACTTGCACGATGGTCACTAGCTATACAGCAGTACGATTTCGATATTGTTTACTGTGCAGGCAAAGATAATATAATTGCAGATTTTCTTAGTAGAAATCCCTTAATTGATGAGGATATGCCCTCTTCATGCGTCTCTGAGAATATTGTAGATGACGGTTTACAATTATACAAAATAGAAGCCTCGCGTTTTGAGTTAGATCAAAATAATGATGAATTTTGTGTTAGATTGATTAATAGGGTTGTGAATAGTCCGCGGGGATTATTTAAAGGATTTTGTATGAGGGATAATAAACTTTATCACAGATTGAAACAGGGTACTAATTTCATTGATCGTTTGGTTATTCCTGAATCTTCTTTTTCCAATGTGCTGAAGGAAATTCATGATGATCCTTGGAATGGTGCACATTTTGGACTTTCCAAGACTTTGAAAAAGTTTAGAGAAAGGTATTATATTGCTCAGGCTGAGAGGAAAATTTCAAAATATATTAAAAGTTGTAAGTTTTGTCAAGAGAGAAAAAGAGTACATTTATTAGCCCCGTTGCAACCAATTTGTGTTAATCGTTTATTTGAGAAAATAGCCGTGGATGTGTTGGGACCACTTCCTAGGTCAAATAATGGTAATAAATATATTATAGTTTCATTGGAATTTTTATCGAAATATGCGATTACAAAAGCTGTTCCTAACGCCACTGCTGAAGCTATTAGTGATTTTCTAATTAATGAGATATTCTGTAAATTCGGTTCAGTAGGGGAAGTTATTACTGATCGTGGCTCCATTTTTACTTCAAACGTTGTTAGGGATACGGTTAATTTTTTTGATTCTACTTTGAGTGTGGCTGCCACTAGACATCCACAGACAGTTGGTTTGGTTGAACGTTTTAATCAGACTATTTAGGTGTTCGAGCCTTCGCTTGAACCACTTGAGATTACGCTTTCCAAACGAACATCTTTTGTCTCTTTCTAACCTAGTACAATGAGTTCTATCGCGCTTTTCCAACGTTGTGACGTAACGGTGTGACGTTAGCGCTAGGTCTCTTGCAGCGCCGGGGCCATTTTGTGATCAGTACGCTTTTAATTCTCAAGCGAATAACACGTTTCTTTCTAAGTGAAAATTTATTTTTAATTATATTTCTGTCGTCTTGGTCGACGACAAGTACGACAACAGATGTCGTCTCAGTCGAGGCGTCGAGCGTCGTCTTGGTCGACCAAGTACAACAGATGTCGTCTCACGAGGCGACGAGCGTCGTCTTGGTCGACGACAAGTACCTACGACAGAAAACATTGGCGCATGCATCAATCGTCCTCGACATTATGCCGCCCAACGTGAGACGACGACGGTGTCGCCTCATTCAACCTGCAAAGACTAAGTCTTTCGGTAATTTCCGCTCGGCGCCCTTGGCCCAGCGACGAGACGCATGCATCCTGCTGAAGCGTCAATTGGCACAACTAATGCCACTTTTCATGAGACATCGGACAACAGACAACCGATGTCGTCTCAGTCGAAGCGACGAACGTCGTCTTGGTCGACGAAGTACAACAGATGTCGTCTCAGTCGAGGCGACGACCGTCGTCTTGGTCGACGACAAGTACGACAATAGATGTCGTTCCAGTTGAGGCGACGAGCGTCGTCTTGGTCGACGACAAGTACGACGACAGATGTCGTTCCAGTCGAGGCGACAAGCGTCGTCTTGGTCGAGACAATGGATTTCGCGTCGTATCATTGAGACGACAAGTACGACGACGGACGTCATCTTACAAGACGAAGTTTCTTCATATTTTCTTAATGCCGTTTTAGATTGAGCCATACAATTTTTAATGGACTCCATGTTTATTTTTTCAAAACATGACTGCGAAAGTCTCAACATTTGACGAAATAGCAGCCTCTGCCTGATTGCAACAAAAGGGCTTGGATATCGATATTGAACTCCATCGGAGACAACTTTCCCAGTAATTGGTGTGGACGGTGTATTCCCTCGAAGACCTTTTCGGGGAAGAATGCTTTTTCCCGGCATTAGAGGCCAATATCCGTTTTTCCATTCCGACAGAAAACCTCATAAGAGCGTTTGAGCCCACAGAAACTTCAGTATCGGAACGTTTGTATCGCCAGATCAGGCGTACATTTCAGATCTGGCCTTTAGGACGGGCACGTATTTATTCTCCTCAAAAATTGCAGGAAACTCCATAAACATTTTTATTAAATTTTGCGATGCAGTAGTATCCCTTAAATAAAGATTAACACTGAGGAGGTCAACTCATCCGAGTCCGCACACAATTGACAAGTTACAATCAGCTCCCACTGTAGCCAGCCCTAGTAACTACACAAATCTAAGCGTCTACAGATCCTTCTCATAAAAGTCCTTTACGGAGCGAGAAGTATTTTAAGAAAAGAAAACCATTCTTCGAAGAAGCGGTGCACTCGTAACACCAGTGACGTAGGGCAGCTCTAATAATTTAAGTATTAGCCGCAGCAGTCAGCCAACAATTGCAATTGTGCAATAAACTTATAAAAGTATCTGCTGATACAAATACGAGTATGTCTCTGAAAATGGTTGGTGGATTTTTGTGTTCGCAAACACAAGTAATAAAGAACACATTCTTTTGAATGGATCCTTAGCTTCGGTACCAGACGACACATAAAACTCTGAGGTTAAACTAGTTTTGAAGCTCACTAATGGAGAACTGGCAGAAATACGACAAAGAGCATTTCGAGCTAATTGCAGTCGCATAATGTGAGTTAGCACAGCTACAGTCATATGAATTAACCTACCTAACCTAACATATGACTTCATTCCTATAATTACCGAGAGAGAATTCAGGTTTTCTACAGTAGATCCATATTATCTAGTAATGTAAAAGTCCAGAAGCAGTTTCAAGCTTTATAAGTAAATAATATACTAATGTTAGCCAATGTTAGCCAAACTGTTCCTAAACAGCTCTTTCGGAGAAGTTTGATCTTACTCCGGGTGCCATCACCAATGACTTGCTTCAACAACGGAAAATCTTCACAGCACTTACAGATGCTCTTACTAGCCACATAGTTGTGGGAAAATGAATTCTCGGACATGGATTCTAAATTCAAAAAGGACACGAATTCTTAATATTGCTACATGTTTGTGGAAGTATAAAAAAGGCATCGAAACGAAATGTCTATAAGCGATGTGTGTTATATAATATCCTACACGATATTCCACCCTAAAACTCAACTTGTTTGACGATAGTAAGTTCGTTGGCCATTCACAAGTCCTTTCCCTTCAAAAAGAGGGGGGGGAGAGGGTGTGGTAAAGACGACTGGATATTTGGTAGGAAAACCTTCCAGTCACCTTTCCCAATTTCATCCAACGATCAATACCTACCGGAAGCAACTGGAAACATAACAGTAATTTTGATCTATAGATCAGATACAGTCTATAGAAGAACAGGAAAAGGAAATTTTGACCAGGGATGAACTATAAAATTTCACAGCGGAGTTACTAATAAAATGGAAACTTTTATCCATATGCTCCAATAATAAACCATCTACAAGGTTACAAATCCCATTCTTTAAGAGACCGCCAGAATCGGATCCTAATCCATTTTGCTCAAAGAAACATCAAACAAAAAACTCAGAATTGTCATGGTAAACAGAAAAAATGTTAGGTTCTGATGCGCTCCGTCCAAGTCGCAAATTCCGTAGTTTCATTTCAACAAAAGTCAAAACCCGTTCGCTCGAATCGCACCATATTCAACCTCAAAAGGCTCGACAGTTCTACAGCAACTTCTCTTGAATTATAGAGGTATCTTTTTAAAGAAGAACCAATTTTAAATGAAGATCAATACCTCTAAAACATTTATTACCAAGCCCCAGTTTACGAGAGTCATCGTCGATATCTCTTGCTCGCTTTCAAGGGCGCAGCTTTCGAAATGTCTTGCCTTCTGTAAGATAAAGATAAATTTATTTGTCATAACATGGGTATTCTGTTCGGTCTTGCTAGCGCCCCGGCTGCGTTTGCCAAAATAGCCAATTGGTTGGCACTTATCTTTCGTCTGAATGGTCTGAGAGCTATAGTTTGCAAAAACAGGCCAAATAAGTAATCGGAAATGCTCATCAAAACCTTCTGAATACCTAGCAATAGTTTGACATACCTACGGCATCAAATTTAAAAGGTCTGTCGAGCGCAAAATCGTTTTCCTTAAAGATCTCAATTTCGAAGGTTCTAAGAAGAGGCTACTGGAGTTGGCTTGATTCCAAAGTTCTGCTAGGAAGACTTAGCTTTGCCTCTTTCGTATTTCCGTTAGGTCAGCAGGGCCGGACCCTCCAAGAGTTTTAGCTCGACTACCAAAGTCGCTGATACACTACTACTGTACAAAGTCGCTTTTTCCTCTCAAGCCGCAGCGGATCTATCGCGGTGGCTGGACGGTTTCATAAAAGTTCCCTGATTCGCCACCCAAATCCATCGACATTCTTATGAATATGATAGGGGCGCCGCCGTAGTAAACTAACAGAATCAATAGGTTCCTAGTTTCTATGTCAACAACTATGGCGCAGCGATGCCAAAAGGCTTCGGACGGTGATATAAGAAGTTCTAAAGCGATAACGCAACCAACTACAGAACCGATCAATCGTGTGCTAAATTGACAATTTGCACCAGTGACCAGCGCGGTGTTAATATCAAAGCTTGCTTAGAACCAGATCTCTAAATCCTTTGACCATAACAAAGCTCCTCCTCCTCCTCAACTTCTGAAAACGCAAACGTTTTCATATAACTGCTCGCTATATACCGTGGTACAACCGCCTAGAGGAAAGCTTGTCTTGATGCAAAAGTATTCCAGAATGGTGTCTCAGCAAAGAAGCTACTCCAATTATCTTTCTATCAGGAAATAGACATTTTTGCGTCTGTGAAGTCAGCTGTGCTTCCGGTCTATGTAATTGAAGATAATTATGAGGACAAGAACAGCCAATTTACGAACGCACCAGCAAAGGGTGGCAATACGAATTAGGTTGGATTTTCCCCTAACCTATCTCTAATGACTCATGTCCTTTGTCGCCTACAACCTTTAGAAGGAACTTATCAGCTACTAACACTGCTTTGAGGAGGCAGGAATTACTTAATCGAACGCTTTGCCCGCCTCTGTATATACTGAACCTAAGAACCCACCTTATCGACCTTCGTAGAGGCCTACCATTCCCGACGGTAGACGAGTATAATGAGCGGCTAAGAAAGTACGGGCCCCTTGAGTTAGAAGGTTGGATTGATTTCGATTTAGTTAGATTGCAGAAAATTTTCCCTGAAAACTTATAAACCTGCAAGGGAAAGATGAAGGAAGTGGTCTTCTGCGAACGGATTTTCTTGAGACAACCCAGACCCAAGTCTAGCCAAATTCTATGCCATTTAGTGTCGTGAAATTGTCAGCACGAACCATCGCGGTGCATAAATTTGTAGTTGTTCACTTTTCTAATTCAGTCTATTTCATCCTATAGAGAATATTTCAGCTCATATCCTTTAGTGAAACATGTCTTTAATGGCATATTAAACAAATGTCCTTCTCTGAAGTAACTCCTGTCCTGGGATAAAGAAGATTTGCTCAGATATCTGGAAATATATTCTTATAACGAAGATAGTCTATTAAGTCTATTTGCTGTGTCATTGCGTTGTGTCCATTCTTTACTTCTGGCATCTGGTCGCAGAGCCCATGACCTGACAGCTTTGAGTAGGTATAAGAAGTAGGTTTCGTTGAACATAAGAATGACGAAATAGTGTTTGGTCTAAGTTTGAATCCAAGTTATACCTATTTCTCAAATGCTCGGCAGTCAAGACTGGTGTTTGTTGGTAGATCATATGTTCCAGAGAGGCTAAATACACTCCTTCGGATTAGGAAGTTGTTAAGCAATCCATCGGAAGTAATCGGAATGGCGAAGTGTAATAAATCTCTTTATTACAACGAGGAGTCGGTTAGAGCAGCTTTTCGGACCGTTATAGGGGACTGGATAAGAACTTCGTTAAAGGAAAATCAATGTAAGAAAGGAAGAAGGTACCTACCTAGGTATTTTAGACTGTACGGGTAGCTTTAGAAGTGCAGTGGCAATTGAATCTTAGATTGCCAGGCAAAACATTGAGAATTTGTATAACGCCGGATACCCGCGTTATGAAAACACTGTTTTCAATCATTATTCTCGGAATGTGGCTCTTCCGTCCGAATTCTCTAAGAAAAAGTTAATTGATGGTTTTGTCCCTATTGAAATCATGTATAAATTAAATTTAAATAATACGTATTTTATGTTTTGATGATTGGAGATGTCTTTAGTTTCATGGTTTTACTACATCTCATGGATTTTATTGATATTAATATATTTGTCACAGTACGCAATTTGCAGCGCCGGCAGATAGTAAACACGTCTCAAGTGGTTCAAGCGAAGGCTCGAACACCTAAATAGAACCGTTTTTCCCCCGAAGGGTATAAAACGGATATTTAGGTTTCAGCCGTAGCTTGAACCACCATTTCAGGCCTTTGCCGGCTTCAAGTATAGGTACTGATCACAAAATGGCCCCGGCGCTGCAAGAGACCTAGCGCTAACGTCACACCGTTACGTCACAACGTTGGAAAAGCGCGATAGAACTCATTGTACTAGGTTAGAAAGAGACAAAAGATGTTCGTTTGGAAAGCGTAATCTCAAGTGGTTCAAGCTACGGCTGAAACCTAAATATCCGTTTTATACCCTTCGGGGGAAAAACGGTTCTATTTACCAAGGATTAGCGATGTATGTTAATGATAGGCAGAATGATTGGTGTTCGTTTTTGCCCATGATCACTTATGCATATAATATTTCTGACCAAGCTTCATCGAATATATCTCCTTATAAACTTGTTTACGCTAGAGACCCAATTTTACGGTCGGATCTTAGTGTGAATGCTTTTTTGAATAGTGCAGATACAGACATTAATGCGCGTAAAATTAGGAATGACGGATTAATTTCATGCGCGTTGAGAAATATTCGCAAGTCACAGGCAACCCAGAAATCGAACTATGATAAAAAAGTTAGATTTGTTACTTTTGAACCAGGAAGTTTAGTTTTGGTTCATAACCCTAAAAGAGTTACGAGTCTCGGTTTGAAGTTGTCGAGGCCCTATAAAGGTCCTTATCGTGTCCTTCGTAGATTACCTAATAATTATTATCTTTTACGTAAACTTAATGGTGGTTCAAGACATGATATTTTGATTCACCATAATACTTTGAAACCTTTTAAGCTAAGATTGTAATATATATTAGGTTTAATTTTTCCTAACTTTTAATTAATGACATTTTGCATTTATGACATTTTGCATTTTTTTGTCATTTCACGTTTTTGTCTTATTGTGTGTTAAACATTTTAATTATTCCCTTATTATTACACAATTGTTATAATGTCATGAGTTAACGGTTTGACATTTAATTATTTTTACAAACTGCTATTGATAGAAGTTTTGTTCTATTTGGGTGAGTTATGGTCATATGTTTGGTTTTATATGTTCACATTTATCTCTAAGTTTGTATGGGTAGTTTTTTGGCATGTACTCACTTATGGACATATGTATCCGGTGAGGTAACATTTGTTGTGTTACACTGTTTTGTGATGATTAGTTTTTCATGATTGATACGAGTTAGTGTGAGCATAAAGACTTAGACATTTACTGACTATTTATCTTACCTTGATTGAAACTTTTTATGCAGATTTGTTTGTTTTCAGATATAAATAAATTAAATTAAATTAAATAAATAATTTTAATACCATCTGTTAGCACGCCATCTATGAGACGTCACTGCTAACAGTTAACAACAGTCCCATACGCCCGCCTACTCGTATTAAACTATTATTTAGGTAAGGTTTCAGACATAAAACATTTGAGGTCTGTGGCAAAGGTTTACAATACAATACAATACAATATTCTTTATTGACACCAAAAATAAACATTACAAAAGAAACATTTTAAACAAATACAAGAGTCAAAAGGCGGCCTTATTGCTAAGGTAGCAATCTCTACCAGGCAACCTTTAAGTTGGAGATCGCGCACAGAAAAGATTGAGCGGGTTAAGGCTATTCAATAATGTAATTAATAGACTACATACTAATGAAAATACATAAAATACAAAAAATAAAAATAAATAATACATTATATAATACATACATATGGCACATAATACTTAATAATTACATAGATATTAAATAAACTACTTATACATACATACATATTTATCAATACGGAAAGACAGACAGGAAAGACATGGACTATTCAGGAGTCGGGACAGGAGACAGTGTTCAGATAATGCGCTTTAATGCGCATTTTGAACGACTCAGGTGTAGGGGCACGTCTGACCGACTCGGGAAGATCGTTCCATAGGCGGATAGCTTGTACTGTAAAGGAATTGGAGTAAAATTTTGATGAGTGGGGTGGCAAATCGAGTGAAAGGTTATTAGACGAACGAAGATTGAGGTTGTGAGTGGCAGAACGAAAGATGAAACTATCCTTAAGATAGGGAGGGGAGTTATTACTGAAGAGAATAGAATAGAGAAGAGAAAGTAAGTGACAGTTCCTCCGGTGACGGATTGGCAGCCATTGAAGTTTAGTACGATAGCTGGAGACATGATCAAATTTCCGCAAACCAAATATAAAGCGTATACAGAGATTCTGCAGGCGCTCCAGTTTGTTAAGAAGTTCAGCTGTTAGGTCAGGGTAACACACGTCGGCATAATCCAAGATTGGCAGAAGAAGCGATTGAGCCAAAGACACCTTAGTTCTAGTCGGTAGCAGGTTCTTAAGACGTTTAAGCGAGCCGTACGCGGCAAACACCTTCCTACTAACTTCTGAAATGTGAGGTTTCCAGGATAGACTACTGTCTAAAATAAGCCCAAGATTCTTGACCTTATCACTGAACGGAATCTGTACACCGTTGAAAATAATAGGAGGTAAGGAATTAAGATTAGTCCGATCTAAATACCAACGACTACCCAGAATAATAGCTTGCGATTTTACTGGATTTACCTTCAGACCATGTGCGACGCTCCAATCAGAAATACTTTTGAGGTCCTTGTTAATTGTTGCAATCGCTTCTGGTAAGTGAAGGTAAGGAGCCTGGGTATAAATCTGCAGGTCGTCTGCATACAGATGATAGGACGAAGTAAGAGGGAGCGTAATTGAATTTATGAAAATGGTAAATAGGAGAGGAGACAGCACGCCACCCTGCGGTACGCCGGCAGATGTGTTGCACCATGCAGAGAAGATTTCTTCAATGCGGATGCGCTGTCGACGCCCATACAGGTAACTACGAAACCAGTCAACCACGGTAGGAGATACATTAAGAGAACGCAACATCGCCAGGAGAATGTCAAAGTCCACAGTGTTGAATGCATTGCTGAAATCCAGCAGCGTCATCACAGTCAACCTTTGGTTCTCCATACCCAAACGAATGTCGTCAGAGATCTTGACAAGAGCTGTAGACGTACTATGACCGGGGCGGAAACCAGACTGAAAGGGATTCATTAGATTGTTCATAGCAAGGAAAGATGAAAGTTGTTGTTGAACAAGCCTTTCAAGTACTTTTGATAGGAAAGGTAAAATGGATATGGGGCGGTAGTCAGAAAAGGAGCTAGGATTAGGTTTTTTGGGCAATGGGACTATGAGTGCTTCTTTCTATGCGGCAGGAAACACACCAGCGGAAATGGATCTATTAAGGATATTGGCAATGACAGGGGCGAGGATATCCAGGAGAGGAACGATCATCTTACGACTGACGCAGTCGCCTCCAACTGCATTCGACGATATGGCGAGTACGTTTTTCTTAACATCACTAGCGGTGAATTGACGAATGACAAAAGGAGAAAAGTTAGGAGTTGGCAGCTTAGAAAGATTGTTGATGGTGCAAGTTTTGGTGCTAATATCAATTGTAGCAGAAGACGAGAAGTGACTATTTAAGGAGTTCAGGTCAACGTTGGTTGGAGATGAAGGGTTACGCGACTTGCCAACTCCTAGTTTATTTAGAAAAGACCATACTTTGGCAGGGTCACCGTTTTCAACGGATTGATGAATATGGCGGCGTTGTATGTCACGAATCTTTGTATTGCAGCGGTTTCTACCCAAGCAGCAAATTAGGCTGTATATAAGCTGCATTTAAGTTTCTGTTTATACTTCAAGCATTTATAGCAGCCTATATTAGGCTGTAGAGGGGTTTATACAGACATTATAACACCAAAAAGGGCCCCAAATTAATCAGCTTTTACCGTTATAAGAGCTGTACAGTGGCTGTACAATCAGCTTAAAAGCTTTATAAAGGCTGCAGTAAGGTGTAGAATTAAACTTAAATTCTTTATAGAGCTGTTGTAAGGTGTACATGGAAAATTTAATTCTACATAGAGCTGTTGTAAGGTGTACAAGTAAACTTCAAATCTCTCTAAAGATGTTGTAAGGTGTAGAAGGAAACTTTAACTTTACAAATATTATTTACAAAAGACTTTGTAACGATATTAGTTTTTGGAAATAATTTAGGAAGAGTAAAAACAAAAACTTTACGCAATAATATTAATATTTGTAATGGCGCGATAAATATATTATGAAGATTGAAACAAATGTCGGATTATGTTGATATTATGTTTGTGGGTATGAATAGAAGTAAATTTAAGTGCGGTGAAATATTTATTGTGAATACAGTATACTTTTATGGAATATAATTGACGCGCCTGCGAAATATCTTCATATAGCGAAGAAGATAATTCAATTAAAACACATTAAGTACCTTTTGAGGTTATTATTTTTGAGGTTACAAACAAAACTGATATTTAAATACTACATTTAAAGAGAAACTTCAACTATAAGTCTAGGTAATAATGTTTTGTTAGTGTGATATTCTATCATATAATCACGAATATCCTTAAATCGTGATAATCAAATATTAAAAATGGACGCAACTTATTAAGCAGCTTGAAGGATATTTGAATAGTATTTTAAGTTAAATAGCTGTACAATGTGATTCGTAGATTATTTAATCAGCTATTGGCTTGTTATTAGAGTTTTAATGTAATATTTTTATGATTCAAGCTGTATTATAGTTTTTTTTAACACCATATTAACTCGATTTCGAGAGAATATGCGTAGCGAGCGACGGGAATAATAAAGCTGTACTGTAGGTGTTATTTATTATTGCAGTTTTACAACGCTCTCCTCTACATAACTCATAACACTTTAAGTTCGACAAGAGTGTAGAATTACTCTCAAAGAATAGGTTTTTGAACGGTTTTCGAAAAGAGCATTGTACAGAAAAAGGTTTTTAGTGATACTATATTAACGCTTTAAGCTGAAATATGGTAGAAATCACAAGCTCTAAGCAGCCTTTGTACAGCTTTGACGATAAAAAATAGCTTGAAGTGTAATCGAATACTTAAAATGTTATATTAGTGTTTTTTTATCCTGTCTAAATTCCTAAAGAATTTGCTTACCCCTTAATACAGTCTTTATACAGTTTGAGCTGTATAATAACTCTCAATTGGTCTTTATGAAACCTAAAGCGTCTTCTGAAACTCTTGTACATCTCTTATAAATTTCTAAGTTTCTAATAGGCTGCTATATTGACGTCGAAAACACTAGTTTGCTGCTTGGGTAATCTCTCTGTATTTTTCCCGATTCCGTTCAGTGGGATTAGTTTTGAATTTTGATTTGGCACGAGTTTTTTTGTCCATGAGATTACGCATTTCATCGTTCAGCCAGGGAGCAGGAAGATGTTTTACACGCACAGCACGCACAGGAGCATGAACATCGTACAGCTCGATCAATTTAGAACCAAAAAGGTCAACCTGATCATCAATCGACTCCAGCTTATCTATTGCCGACCAATCAATTTTTCGGGCGTCTTCTTGCAAGCGATCTATATTAATCCCTGCAAAATGACGTAAGTGTAAAATTTTAGATTTTATCTTTGGTGGACGGAGATGGTAGGAGAGATACAGCAGATCGTGGTATGAGAACTCATTGGCGGAAACTTGACCATGCTTGGCCACGTGGGTGCGGGAGGAAACCATTATATGATCAAGACGTGAAGGGGTACAATTTGGAAAATGATGAGTGGAATTTAATGGAAGAACGTGCATATTACAGGAATTAATAGAGGAGAGAAGCTTATTGGCACGGTAGTCATTCTTTAAAAGACAAGTGTTGAAATCACCTAAAATTATGGAATGGGAGTAAGAAGGAGAAAAATCCTCAAGAAGTCTTTCAAAAGAGTCAAAGTAATCGTTCTGCAGATGAGGGTTGTAAAAGACACCAAGAAGGATTTTATTATGAGAAAGACCAACTTCGATAAAAAGGTGTTCAGCTGTTGCTGGAGGAGGGGGTTGAGGTGACTTGTCCAGAATTACAAAGGGTAGATGAGAGCGGATATAAATGGCTACCCCGCCGCCATGGGAAGCACTGCCACGGTCGTTGCGTACAAGCTGGAAACCAGGAAGGGAATATGACGTTGAAGGTAGGGAAGGATTTAGCCAGGTTTCTGATACAAGAACAGCGTGAATATTTTTATCGTCGAAGGCAGAGAGCATATCCATGTAGTGGGCCGGAACGCTTTGTGCGTTAATATGTACGATATTAAAGTTTTTTGGCACTTCCGAGAAAGTAGATGTAAGAATATCACGCAGGGGTGGGGAAATGCTATGGAAACTATCATCCGAGTCAGTAGATGAGGAGCATGATGCGAATAGGTCGGAGGAATTAAAAATATTATTAGTCATATCCATATTGTGAAATACAAATTAATAATAAAATAAACGTAAATATAAATAAAATAAGTTTGATTATAAATATCTATATAAACAATTACAACAGCGCTAGTTTGAATTTTACCCGCTGGCAGCCAACAAGAAATAATTTCATACACAATAAATAAAAATAGAAAATACGCGCAACAAAACGCAAACAGCACTAAAAAAAGGTTGATTACTTGAAGTACAAAAAAGAGCACGATACTACTACAACAAAACGCACACGTCACAACACAACTGACAGGTCGAATTTGTCATTTTCGCACACCCACGCGAATAAAATAAAATAAATTAAGATAAATTTAAAATGCGAAGGTATTTACAGTTGTGCTGCGAAGTGACAAAAATTTACCCATTTGTGAAAATAATACAAAACATTGTGAACAGTTATGGGTAAACAAAGAACGTAAGCAGTTTAAAATATCACAGATTCACTTTCTTGTAGCCCTTGTGCGCTTTGTGGGCGCACTAGGTGGATCACGAGGACAAGGGGCCTTCGAGGACTTCCCTCCGACACCCGAACCGCCCGGAGATGCCTCCTCAGTCGGCCGATGGGTGCAGTCGCTAGAGATGACACCACCCGGTGCTTCAGGAGAACCAGAAGAGCGACTAAAGCGCTGCAAATCCTGCATCGAGGCAATGGTGGTGAACTTCCCTGTTGAGGACAGCGCGACTATGCGACCACCTTGTGTCCAGCACTTGGACATGCCAAGTTTCTGACGGGCGGCCATAAACAGTTTGTGTCGTCTCCCCGTCAAGAACTCAGAAATTGTTATTCCGCTACCTTTGAGACCAGTCTTCTTGGCCCAGACTTCATCTCGTACCGTGCAGTCTGAGAACTTCACCAGTAATGGTCGAGGCTTGCCATGTGTAGCAGGGGGACGTCCCATACGATGAGCGCGGCGAATGTCAGATGGCTGAAGTGGTGCACATGAAAGATGTTTCTTGGATACACCTATGACCAAAGTAGTGGCATCCTCATCTTTTTGTTCCGGAACACCGTGCAACAGTAGCATCTTACGTCTGGTTCTCATCTCCATATTGTCGAGCTCTGCCGCCAACATCTCCACTTGCGTCTGCAGTGCTGTCAATGATGACACAATGAAGGCACGGAACTGGACAAACTCCGATGACAAGGCACCAGCTGTTTCGAGCCCATCAGCAATGGAATCCTTCTTGAGATTGTCCTCAAAAGCAGCCATTCTTGCATGAAAAGTGTTCTGCAGTGATTCAATCGTCTCCCTAATCTGCTCCATGATATATATAGTGCAAATGAAAAGTGCTGAGAGAATCTTCAATTTACTGTGTCTAACTTGAAGTGAATTTAGATAGGAGATAATAGCTATGCCAGGTATTTACACTTTAATTAAGCATAATTTATTATTACTATTTACCAAAACAATTATTTTCTATTTATTTACATTAAATTAAAATGAGCATAACAAAAAAAACGTTATATTATTTCGGCCGCCTACCCGCGAAAAAAAAGGTTTACCCTTATTCAATAACTTATATTCGTGTGGAAATGAATCGATTTGAGCGAACATAATGAGTTTATCACGGGACTGGTTTAACTCGTCAACTGATAGGGTTATTGATGAATAATTATTTTGATATTTTTTAATCCGTTCTATAAATCTAAGTACATATGCAAAAACTCGCGTTAATTTTTCTAGCCTTGAATATTTATTGAATAACATAGACATAAACGAATTAGGTTCGTGTTTTGTACAAACAAAACAATTAATAGCTTCTTCATTACATAACTGACTGATTATATCTTTAGATGGCCAATTATCAGTAGTTTGCGATAACCATGACGGTCCGTGCCACCATATGGCAGTTTGGGCTAGCTTGGCTGAAGGCACGCCCCTTGACAAAAGATCAGCTGGGTTATGAATAGATGGAACCCAATACCAATCCTTTACGTTCGTTAATTTTTGTATTTCGGATACGCGGTTTTTTACAAATGTTATTAATTTATTAGGGTTTGACTTTATCCATGCTAACACAACGTTTGAGTCAGACCATAAAACAATTTTTGACGATTGAAGTTTTAAAACATGGATAACCTTATTAATCAGATTTGATAATAAATGAGCTGCCCTTAGCTCCAACCTAGGTATGGTTTCGTCACGCACGAGCGATTCTCGTTTGTGCGCATAATAAACGTACTAATATACGTCCATTGTTATCTATTGAACGAACGTATACCGCTGCACCGTAAGCGGTCATTGAACTGTCGGCAAATCCGTGCAATTCTATCGTTACGTAATTGGTAATAACAACGTGTCTAGGAATGTTCAACGAGTTTAAGGTAAACAAATCGTTATAAAAATTACGCCACTCATTTTCTAAATAAGGCGGTAGTTTTTCGTCCCAATTAGAGCGGCATTGCCACAATTTTTTAATAAAACATTTTGCTGTTATTAATATTGGGGCTATTAAACCTAACGGATCGAAGATTGCAGACGCAGCGGACAGTACCTTTCTTTTAGTTAATGGTTTATCGGTTAGTTTGTCGTTAAAAGACTACGTGATGTAATCACTGTTGCAGTACCAATGGAGACCTAAAACCTTATGTGGAGTTTGTGCAGTTTGTGTTTGTACGGGTTGTGTTTGTAAGTATTGTGTTTGTAAGGTTTGTGAATTTTGTGGATTGTGTGTTATTGTGTTAATTATAGTTTCTACTACTATTTCAGAGTTTGACTTCCACTTGCGAAGTTTGAAATTTGCGCTTTGAAGTATATTAGCAACCTGGATCGCCGTTTCAGCAACCTTCTCCGCGCTGTCACCGCTATGGAGGAAATCATCCATAAAAAAATCTGTGTTTATCGCCTCTGCGGCGTCTGGGTACATGTCCTTGAACTCGACAGCAAGCTGCTGCAAACAACGTGTTGCGAGGTAAGGTGCACACTTTAAGCCGAAGCTAAGTGTAGTTAATGTGTACGTATTTAACTGGTGAGTAGGGTTCTCCCGCCAAAACACACATTGTAGATTATGTTGTTCTGGGTTAATAAAAATCATTCGATACATCTTCTCGATGTCGGCGCTGATTACAAATTTATGTCTACGGAACCGCATTAAAATATTAACCAACTTATCTTGATTCATTCCCCAATGTCACACGTACCAATGTCTCAATGGTGACCCAATTTCACCCGAAGATCAGGCTCCATAGTATAAAAATCGCCTGGAGTCAGATTAATAAACATACAAACGGAGCAAGGAAGAAAGGAATCGCGCATCGTGATCCAACGGAACTCGCCATCTTGGGTCGACACAAAGGCGTGTCTTCGAAGATTACGAACCGCGTGGTTTTGGTTTGCTGAGGCATCCTGAGGCCCTTTCCTTCTGGAGGTCTTCGGAATAACCCGTACTAGCTGTGGATAAGGATACGGACATCAAATTCAAGAAAGAGCATTTACCTATGGTCAATTGGACTTTGACCTCTGCCACGCAGTCTGATTGGATTACCAATATTTCTAGTCTGAGGACTCGTCGTTGAAGAAAGAAGAATTACAGATAAGTAGCTTTGCCTATCAAGTTAGTGAGTTGGATTTTTATCGAATTTGCTTAATTTTAACTTATTTATTTTTCTTTCCTCTTGTACCTGTGCTGATTAGTTTGCAACATGGCAGAAGATGATTCTGCAGTAAAATTAAAAGAATTAATTAGAAGTCGTGGTGTTGTTAAAGGCAAACTCACCCTGTTCATTAAATATATTAGTTCCCTTAAGGAACCTCTCTCTGTTAAGGAGAATATTGATTTGGAGCTACGATTATCTAAACTTGCTGAAGTATTTAGTGCCTTTGAAAAAATTCAAGACACTATAGAAACTTTATGTTCTGATTATGAAGTTCAACTTCAGGAGAGAGAGGCCTTTGAAAATTCTTATTATTCAAATGTCAGTTTAAGTAAAAAATATCTAAAAGATAAAAAACCAGAAACATCACCCGAAAGGAACTCTAATTTTGATGCAGTAAAATTACCAGATATTACTTTACCTGTATTTAATGGCGAAATAACCAGCTGGTTGGAGTTTAAAGAGACATTTAATGCAGTTATTCATAATACTAATTTAAAGCCAGTTCACAAATTTAAATATTTAAGAGGCTGTTTGGCTGGTCCTGCTCTTAATGTCATATCTTCTTTAGAATATTCTGATGAAAGTTATACTATAGCTTGGCGATTATTGTGTGAAAGGTATAATAATACCAAGGTCCTTGTCACTAACCATTTGCGTGCACTTTTGCATATAGATTCAATTCCATCCACGTCAATTGCACTTAGAAATTTAGCTGATAATATATCAAAGCATCTCAGAACCTTAAATAGTCTGTCTATTAATACAGATAATTGGGATGTCATATTAATTTTCCTTTTAACTTCAAAGTTAGACAAATCTCTTCAGCATAAATGGGAAGAGAAAACTAACTCGCGTGAATTGCCAACGTTACAGGAATTCAGGACTTTCCTGCGCTCCCGAGCAGACCTGTTGGAATCCCTGGACTCGGACAGGTTGAGCGAACAAACGCAGGCGACTGGATCTGGCAAGTCGTTGGTGGTCACGTCCTCTCCAGCTCACGGTACAGCTTCCAATCATAAGTCATCCTATAAACCCAAGGTATTTACCAATCACTGTCCCTTTTGCAAAGATTCCCATTACATTCAGCAATGTTCGAAGTTCCTGGCACTAAATGTGACGTCACGCATTCGCGCAGTAAAGAGAATAGGACTTTGTGTAAATTGTTTAGGGTCCAATCATGTTATCGCTAACTGCCGCGCGAGTCATTGCAGAATCTGTAAGGGAAAACATCATACACTTTTACATATACAACAACAAACCAATGAACCCACTAATACTTCTACTACACAACCAAAACCATCTACACTATACAATAACCCACAACCAAACAATCAACCAAACAACGAACCACCACAACATTCTGTTAACCTACATACTAGTCGAGATAGTAACATTAACTCATCTCAGTACCTACACAAAACCATATTTTTATCTACAGTTCAGATCGACGTACTCGACGTCAATAACCAATTACACACATTACGTGCACTTCTCGATTCCGGCTCTCAGTCTAATTTTATAACTGAAGCGGCATTCGTAAAATTAAACCTACCAAAAAATAAAGTAAATCTGGAGGTTTTAGGGTTCAATGAAAATGTAACCCAAATTAAAAATTCATGCCAGTTAACTATTCAATCCAGATTTAAATCATTTTCTACCAACTTATCGTTTTTCATTGTACCTACAATCTGTAAGCTACCTTCTTATGTTGATAATATTAAAGAATTTAAAATTCCAAACAATATCCAACTTGCGGATCCAACCTTTTATCGTGGTGGTAATATTGACATGATAATAGGAGTAGAAATATTTCACGATCTCTTGTGTAACAACAATAACCAATACCGATTAGGCGCTGGATTGCCTACATTGCAAAAAACCAAACTAGGCTGGATTGTGTCTGACACCCATGTCTCTTCTAGACTTAGGGCTGCCACTGCTATTTGTAATTTTGTACAAACTAGAAATCCAGAATTCAAAGAATTTGATGTGACTACAGAGTTTTCAGATGATGATATCCAACAGTGTGAAAAAGTATTTAAAAAACACACACGTACCTCTGATGGAAACTTTGTGGTGACTATCCCACTAAAGGAACCAGTCACTTCTTTGGGTCATTCAAAGCCCGCAGTCTATAAACGTTTCAAAACCCTAGAGAATAAATTATCTCGTGATTCAGATTATAAGATTAAATATGTAAATTTTATGCGCGATTTCGAACAATCAGGGCACATGATTAAACGTAACTCAAACGAGCCCTGCAATTATTTACCTCATCACGCGGTAATTAATTTACAAAAAGAAACAACGCCCTTAAGAGTTGTAATTGACGCATCATTTAAAACCAGCACGGGAAAGTCTCTTAATGACATCCAATATAAAGGGGAAATATGTCTCTTTCAAATAAATTGTACCTGTCGATAACAGTTCTGTGTTAATTTGCTTTGCCCATCCAAATTCCGCATCGAGATTTACAGTCCCATCCAAATTCCGCATCGAGATTTACACCATCCATGATGACAGCGTCGAAGAATTTAAAAATTTTATACGATTAATAAATCAATGGGGTTGCTTTATTAATTTTATTTGGGGGGGGATAGAGCTTAGTGTAGGGTTGTTGACACCTTGTTGTTTTCTTTCAATGATGTCTTAACAACAAATAGCTTAGGGTTTTTCTTTAAAAAAAAAAACGATTAGTATGTTGCTGACGTTCCGGAATGCTGTACTTTGATGCGGTGTACGCGTCAATTCGTCGAGATTTACCTTAATTGTATAATGAAGATCTAAGATTCGCGCATTCCCTAATTTTTGTTAAATTAACTTAGGTTGAAATATTTAAGTGTTAGTTAGGATGCGTGCGCCCTGTGTTTGATTGTTCGTTTGTCGTTGTTGGGCGTTGTTGCTTGCGTGTCCTGGTTTGGAATATTGATTATTATTAATATTTTTATAAAATATATTAAAGCGAATTAAATTAATTCTTGGACGCTGGTTACAACTTCTGATTTGACAGGTTGACTGTTACTCATTTTGTGACGCTGTTAGGATTAGAGTCTATTGGCTTATAGCCACGATGTTTGGTAGTCCAACCTGATCAATGATGCGACTGTCTTTTGGGACAGGTTTTGGCATTCGTTTCTTGTGTAATGGTCTGGTTTGTTTGCTTGCATTGCACCAGGAAGCTGTTAGCAACAGACTTTGTTGACAGGTTGTTATGTTAAGTGTTTATTTTGCCCTGTCCACTCTTAGGTCATGAGTTTAGGGTTGTCAATTGTGTTAAGCGAGACAATTCTTGTGACCGCGGGGGATGTGGAGTTCGCATTAATGCGTTTGCGAACTCTTTTCGAATGTAACTGGCGCTTATGCCGCTATTCTAGAAAAATGATATTATTTTGATTTAGGAATTGTCTCGCATTTAAAAAAAAGATAATTTGTGATAACAATTATAGGAAGGGTCGAGGATAGACCAAAATAGTAGTAATACTCTTTTCGAAGTGTTCCTGCTATTTTCATTGTTGAGGAACAATCTTCAGTGTACCCACAGCTGTTTCCTATTTAGATGGTTTTCGCTAGTTGAATTGACTCGAAAACTTCTTGTAGTCGTCTCAAAAGGGATATCTTCAGTGCCACTGAACATAAGTTGGGATTTTCCAAAGGTATTTTGCTGCTATCTAATCTTCAGGTAATTGTAAATATAGACGGTATGTAATTCAAAATGTGAGGTTATGTTTTTTTACAGTTTTATGTGCAGGAAATCACTTTCCACAGCGTGTATTGTTCAATCCACAATATATAAAGCACTTCAGGGCTTCCTCTACGGAAAACACACATAGAATAGTAAATCAATAACTTTAATTAGGAAGGAAAATAATAAAAAGCCGTGGAGGCGATGTTGTCACTTTGACAGTTGAGTGAGGGGAATTTAATTCCATTGTTATAACCAAACAAGTAATAGAAGATGTCCAAAATAAAACTATCGATCAGGCTAACAATAAATATTGGCACAGTATCCGCCAAGGCCGATTGACCGCTTCTACACTGTACGAAGCCGCTCATTGTAGTACAGACGGGTCATTGGTCGAGCGGATATTAGGGAGGTATAAGATTCCGGAAACCAAGGCCATCCAGCGGGGGAAAAACTGGAATCAAGCGTCGTAAATGAGGTTGCACAAAAATTAAAAATTCAAATCAAAAGGTCAGGGTTGTAATCTTTAATGGTAGATTAGGAGCATCTCCAGACGGTGTGGGAGATGATTTTGTCCTCGAAGTAAAGTGTCCAGCCAATGAAAAAAACTATCAGTAGCTATATAAAAAATGGTGTGCTACAAAGGAAATATAAAGCACAAATACAGTGCCAAATGTTAGCGTGTAGAAAAAATTGAGGATTTTTCTGTGTGGCAAGCCCGCATTTTGAAATCAATAAAAAAGTTCACTTATTGTGGGAAGATTTTGACGAAGTTTTTACTGGGTGGCGCAAAAGTACTGGCACTAAAGAAAATACTTTTATTTTTTTTATATGACATTTTCTGTCATTCTGTTGTTGAAAATTGTGTAGTGAACAAATGTAAAATACACTGAAAATAAACATGGACCGTTTTACTCCCCAAGAACGTGGAATAAAACTTTGGACTTAGTGAGGGACGCTTTTCCAAGCCGAGTTATCTCTCGTTTTGGCGATTTGCCTTGGCCTGCAAGATCACCCGATCTGACCAGTCCAGACTTCTTTCTTTGGGGTTTTTTGAAATCTCGGGTGTATGTGAACAAGCCACAGACTCTCGCAGCTCTAAAAGAAAACATTCGTCAAGAAATAACGAACATATCGCAGGAAGTGTTACGGCAAGTTATGCAAAATGTCATAAATAGGGCTCAAATGTGTATCAACTCTGGAGGTCACCATTTAAAAGACATCATCTTTAAATCCTAATGGTACGAAATTTAATGGCACAAATATACATTTAAAAAAACCTAAATCTAGTTTTCTAATTTAGAAAAAATGTTATAGCTGAACCAAATAGGGTCTTTAGTAGGTGATTATTGGGCATTCTAAATCACTTTTCCTTACAATTGATCTCACGCTGTTCCATCAATTGAAAAGTGATTTAATAGCCCAATAATCACTGTTATTTCCAATATATTTTTTTAAAATAAAAAATAAAAAACGACTACATCCGAAGATGTACCCGGGACCAGGATTTACGAGTACGTGCCTTCCGAAGCACATAGAACCTTTCCAGATTCCAGGTAACCGTGCCGGGTTACGACCCCGGAACCTCCGTAATTAGTCGAGCGTTTTACCACTCGGCCACGGAGGTTGTTACGAAAACGATGAATTATATCAACCTATTCGTACAGATATGACGTAAACCCGTTCAATAGGCCCTGTTGGTTCTGTTGATCTAAATGCTCATGATTGCAGTTGGTTCCGTTGACATAAACCGAACTCTCACGATTTATTACTCGAACGTACACAGTTACAATATATTCGAATAGACAGTACTAATTATAAGAAGGAAAAATTTGTGCGACTTACCAATATAGGTACACTGATGGTGATATATCACTTTTTGCTTTCACAAAATCACATTTTATAAATACTAGCAGTAGCTTTTATATGAACCTTGTGTCTATATATCTTGTAAGACTGTATGATATTGTCTAAAAATTTGATTATCTTCACAAGGTCCATGGGTATTTAATTTAGTGCCTTACATAAATTTGCATTGCTATTAACCGGAGTCGTACATAATGTTGACTTTTGGTTGTTTGATGCAATATCTGCATGATAATTTATTTTTGTAATAGACACTAAAAGAAAATACACTAATTTACGTGTATTTACCACGTTCGTCACATGTAGAATGATTTAAAACTTCAAATGTAAAAGGTCATATTATTGAACCGCTCGCATATCCCATTCGAAAATAATAATCGAATTTGAGTATACGAACAGAATTAAAATTTATATAATCACATTAGGAGCAAATTACACAATATCAATGCTGTAAGCATTAGGTACATACATTGCAGTATACATTTTATAAGAGCTATTTCAAAATTTATATAGTTATTAAAAATAGCAAGTGGAAATATGTATACATATGTTTTAATTTTTTATATCATTTATCATCAATGAAACGTATAAAATAAAATAAAACATTATTGTTTTTGAGTAATAGTTTTTGAGTAAAATCTCGAAGCTTATGCAAATAAGCACTCGTATTTAGATCTATCAGAATAGGCTCCCTAAGTTTTGTCGATTATGCTACTTGTTTACTTACCTACACGTGTCACTGCAAAAGCTGACGTGCATTTCCTAAGTTGCACAATATATTGTACGAATGGATGTACTATTCTACTATGCTCCACAATTATTGTATTTACTCTGTAAGTGATATCTATGCATCCTGTCAATTTGTAAACTGTTATGTACTGCCTTTTTATGTGATTTTAAAAGAAATATATTATATTGCACAAATAGATTAAGAACTCCTGAATTAATAGGTAAAAAATATTTCACATTGCAACTTTGGAACAAAGTAGAATAAACCCAATTTATAAAGAAGTGTACACACTTTACATACTCAATAAGCTGTTGTATAATATTGATACTATAGCAAACATCTTAACCTGGTTCTCTATAGTACATTTCGACGTCGAAAAGTGATTTGTAAAATCTTACTTCGAATAAAACATTTATCATTTTCATTTAACTTTCAGCATACTCTGACTCTTACATAATTAGCGCTATTAAAAATACTGCTGAAATATTGTTAATATTTCTGTATGTTATTAAACATTTACAAATTAATGATACATGCTTAAACTAAAAACTGAAAACGACCAAATTAATAAGTGTGTTAGTCGCTTTAGGTCATCTTTACCTTCGTCAACGGAAATGATCGGCGACATCCGGCTTTCGTAATATTTCCACTTTGGTTTCGAATTAACTTTGTTAATATTTTGTGTTAATTATGTGTTTTTGTATTGCAGAGGTGCAAAACAATTTTAGTAATTTATTAGATATGCAAGTCCGTTGCTTCAGTGGATTTTTGTCCGTAGTATAATTAACACAGACATTTTTAGTCATGATTTATAGTAGTAATATGTATGAAGAATAATGTGTTACATTAGTTACATAGATAAGTATCACAAATTAAGTAAGAGTGTAAGTTTATTTATTAATACATCTACGGTGATACACTAATCTCGGCTGAGCATTTGCAACAGTTGCATTGAACACTCCTTGACGGAATCATTCCAACTGGTATTCAAACAGTCGTATTCGTATCGTTCTATAATACAATGTTTTTTTTTATATTTATTTCATTTAAAATAATACTAGAAGCTTAATAAAATTTGTATACACGTACCTAAATCTTAATTATTCTTTAAGAATATGGTAAATACGAGCCTTACATAAAAATGTTTGTAATACTAATTTCTAACTCAGCATTTATAATTGTACAAATACGATGCATCGGGGCAATATTATTTACTCGTGTCACACATTCGGTTCCGTCCGCTCCAAGTAATTGCTACAAGTGCCAGCCGCCGCCGCCGCCGCACCGCCCAGCACCACATCAGCTGACAAACAGTACACTTCTGCAATAAACACGAGGATTCACTGCGTGTCAATAATGTTCGTAAGTTTTATTTAATATGTTAATTTTATAAACATTAGAGAAAGTTATTTAATTTGTTTAGAGTTATATATCACCGGCATGCAGCGTTCATTAATATGCTATTAAAACATATCATTAATGTTTGGTTATTCAATTTCAGGTCGGACAGCGAGTATTATCAGCGCATAAAGAATAAGAAGCAGTCGAAGTCTGAATCTGAAGACGAAATACCAATCAGGTGAGATCATACTATACCTACTTATTCATATTTTATTAATATTATTATCTTATCGAAACATATCATTTCATATGTTTTATGTTGTTGTTATTGTTTCAGTTCTAAGAAAAGGTCACGCACCAAGAATACGAGGAAGATAAAAGATTCGGAAGACGAGGGAGCGAGTAGAAGGTAAATTTTTAAATGATACTATTCTTAAGTTAAAATTTGATACAATGGTAGAATTATTTTAAAAACCTAAATATATAGTCAGTGATGTAACATTAATTGCATTAATAATTTATATAATTTTCTGTTTGTTTCAGTTTTAAGAAGCCGGAGAGGAAGGCTGCAGCTGGTGAGAAGCGCAAGCGGCCGTCCACATCGTCCACACCGAAGGAGCGCAAGCGAAGCGGGGTGTTCGAGTCAAGCAGCGACGAGGAGGGCGAGCCCGTCAAGAACGCCGTAGACCTCATCCGCTCGGCGTACTCCAAGCGCGTGGCCGACGGCGTGGTGCGCCGCTACACGGAGCGCGAAGGGGACTTGCTGGTCGAGGTGAAGATTTACCACGTAGAGGACCTCAAAGGTGTGCCGCCGCTAAAACGTCACGAAAAAGCGGCGCTTGCTCTTAAGTACCAGGTAGATCGCGACGCTTCTGAGCTGGCCCCGCTGCGTAGTTTTCTGAAGCGTTGTAGGGCACAATTTCAAGAAGAAGGCCTATTTTTTGCTGACAAGAAATTGTAAGAAAGTATTTGTTTGAATTGTATTTTACAATGCTGTTATTTAAATAATTTTTTACCTACCATTTAAATATACGCTACCTTAATTTACTTAACCTTAATTTTATTACACACCTACTCATTAATCCAGTTAGTATTTTTTATCTATAGGTACAATTGGTTTTAATGCCTATTACAAAATAAATAATCATGCGTAATATTGCTTCAAATAACCAAAAGTCAACATTACGTACGACTCCGGTTCATAGCAAAGCAGATTTTATGTAAAGGCATAAAAAATAATTATGAGACGTTGTGAAGATAATTAAATTTTTAGACAAAATCATACCTAATTATTAATTCACTTTGTAACTTAACTTGAGTCCCTACGATACGAGAGTTTAGCTTGTTTCTTTGTCATTTAATTTATTTGCAGTCACTGTTAACTACTTGCACAAATATGGTAAAAAAAACTGTTTATTGCTCTGTATGCGATGTATCAATTTCAAGTAAAGCCTTTTCTTCTCATTTACGAAGTAGCTTACATAAAAATAATAATTCTGTTCAGACTTGTAAAGGAATAGAAAAAGTGAGCAGTGCATTCCGCAATCGCATTGCTAGTTACCGAGTTGGTCGCAATTGCCACGACGACGACGCCTCTTTTTCGCAGGCCGCTGAGGCCACTGAGGCCGCAGTCGCGTCGCCCGCGCACTTCCTGCACGCGCAGCGCGCTCGCGTGCGCCAGCTCATTGACGCACGCCGCACCGCGTTTGATAACATTAAAGCTACATTTGAACTATTTGCAGAGTTCTCCTTGCCAAAAAATGATCGCCACGAAGTCAAATCTTTTGCTACAGAGAACATAGTAATTCATAAAAATTATGATTTTAATGATCTTTATAATAAAATTACAAACATTATTTGTACGAAAATTGACGAGTTCCAAGAACGTGATAGTGGGTGGCATTTTGTTAAAAATCTGTACTTAGAAGTAAACATAAATAAGTACAATCCTTTAAGAGCATCATCATTTATTGATTTGCCAAAAACTATAAAAGCTAAGCGAGCTTGTCTAAATGTAAAAAATAGCGATCAATTTTGTTTCTTATATTGCGTAATGGCTGCATTGTTTCCAGCGAAGAACAATGCAAACAGAACTTCAAGCTATCCTTCTTTTGATTCCTTTCTTAATACCAAAGACATGACATTTCCTGTCGGTTTCTCAGATATTAAAGTATTCGAAAAAAAATAATCCAGATATCAGTGTAAATATTTACGGTCTGAAGAATAATTCGACTGTAGTTGGCCCTTTGTACAAAACTAAACAAAAAAGAAAATCTCACGTGAATTTATTGTTATTGGAAAGTTCTCATCGTTCTCATTACTGTCTAATTAAAAATTTAAGCAGATTAATTAGACCACAATTAACTAAACATCATGGACAAGTGTTTTTTTGTGACGATTGTATGTTATTTTTTTCTAAAGAGAAGAAATTAAATGATCACCAGTGTGGTGGAGTTAAAACAGAATTGCCAGCTAAAGGAACTCTTTTACGATTTAAACATTTTGAAAGATTTCAAAATATACCTTTCGTAATTTACGCAGATTTCGAATCATTACTACTAAAAAGTACTGACAATTTAACTTCAAAAATAACACAAAATGTACAAAAACACGTTCCTTCTGCGTTTGCTTACTACATCGTTTGTTCTTATAATAGTTCTCTTAATAAATATGTAACGTATCGAGGCTCAGACTGTGTTGAACAATTTATTGTCCCATCACAAGTGTCAATGACTACTTACTGGGAAGCCTCGACAATTAACATGTAAGGATTTACTTAAATAAAGAATTTTTAATTTTTTTTTTTTTTTTTAATTGTCAATCTTAAGAAAGATATATCAGAAATTCATAACATATTTAATAAACCTATTAAAATGTTACCATTAACAGAATTAGAAAAAGAACAATTTTGTCAAAGCGATTGTTGTCACATATGTGGAAAGTTTTTGTTTGAAGATAAAGTAAAAGATCACTGTCACTTAACGGGAAAGTACCGAGGTGCAGCACACTCTTAAGGTGCTCCCTCACCGGGAGCATTCGCGTGTAATGTAACGTTACAGATTTGAGCATTACATCAGTGAAGGAGGAGAACCGAGCATTACAATGCGCACCTTGTAATGATACAAAACGAGCATACACCAGTGAAGGAGGAGAACCGAGCATTACAATGCGCACCTTGTAATGATACAATGTGTAATATCTTGATACAACTTGTAACATCAATGCGCTTCACTTCCCCTAGCCCCCCGCCGCTATGAAATGCTCAAAGTCGAATCTATAATGTTACATTACACGCGAATGCTCGTCAGTCAGGGAGGTATTATTGTAATGTAATGCTCAAAGTCGAATCTATAATGTTACATTACACGCGAATGCTCGTCAGTCAGGGAGGTATTATTGTAATGTAATGCTCAAAGTCGAATCTATAATGTTACATTACACGCGAATGCTCGTCAGTCAGGGAGGTATTATTGTAATGTAATGCTCAAAGACGAATCTATAATGTTACATTACACGCGAATGCTCCCGGTGAGGGAGCACCCTTACTGTAATCTTCGCTTTGCATTGCCTAAGTTTGTTCCGATTTTTTTTCACAACTTATCAGGCTACGATAGTCATTTGTTCATTCGGGAACTTGGAGAAACTTCGGGAAATATAAGTGTCATTGCGAAAAATAAGGAAAATTATATTTCTTTCACAAAATTTTTTTTTATGGGTCAAAATCATGAAAATAAACCTATTTATATGCCTGTTCGTTTTGTAGATTCGTTTAAATTTTTAGGGACCAGCTTAGAGAAATTGGTGGATAATTTGAATGAAGGTGATTTTAAACACTTGAGTTATTTTTATCCTGAAAATATATTTTTTAACTTATTGAGAAGGAAAGGTGTTTACCCGTACGAATATATGACTAGTTGGAAATCTTATGAAGAAAAAGCGTTACCGTTACGCGAAAATTTTTATAGCAGTTTAACTGACGAAAGTGTTTCGGAATTAGATTATGAACATGCACTTACAGTATGGAAAAAATTCAAAATTAACAATCTGGGCGAATACACTGACCTATACTTGAAATCTGATGTTTTGCTATTAGCTGACATTTTCGAAAAGTTTCGTGGCACTTGTAAGAAACATTATAGGTTAGATCCCGCTTTTTACGTTACAGCTCCAAGTTTAAGTTTCGATGCTATGTTACTTATGACAAAAATCAAGTTAGAACTTGTTCATAATTTAGATATCATTCGAATGATTCAAAAAGGCATTCGCGGAGGTATTTGCTTATGTTGCAAGCGTCACGAGAAAGCTAATAATAAGTACCTTCCTGGTTACAACCCAGATGTGCCTGATAACTATATGATCTATATTGACTGTAATAATTTATACGGATGGGCGATGTGTTCTTATTTACCATACTCAGATTTCAAACTTATTTATAGAGAATCCTAATTTTGATTCTTCTAACATTCTTAATTTACCAGATGATGCTGATGTCGGTTATATCTTTGAGGTAGACCTGGAGTACCCGGAACATCTTCATGATTTACATAACGATCTTCCTTTCTGTCCTCAGAAATTTACTCCACCCGGGTCAAAAAATCCTAAATTAATTCCAAATCTGTACGATAAGTATAGATATATTGTACATTATGTGCATTTGAAAACATGCTTACAGAATGGCTTAATATTAAAAAAAGTTCACAGAGCTATACAGTTTATGCAAAGTCCTTATTTAAAACAATACGTTGATTTAAATACTCAACTACGAACAAAAGCTAAATCTCAATTCGAACAGGATTTCTTCAAATTGCTTATAAATGCTATTTTCGGAAAGACTTTAGAAGATGTAGAAAAAAGACTTCAGGTTAAGTTAGTTAATCAATGGAACGACACTCACAACAGAACAAAAAAACAAGCTACAGCAGAACAGCTTATTGCACGGCCTAACTATCACAGTTCAACCGTATTTTCAGAAAATTTTGTGGCTATTCAATTAAAACCTGAATCAATATGTCTAGACAAACCTATATACATAGGTTTTACCGTTCTCGAAATATCAAAAAGTCATATGTACAACTTTCATTATACTGTGATGAAACCATTTTATGGTTCCAACATTGATCTTTGTTATACAGACACCGATAGTTTTTTATACTCAGTGCGAACGAAAGATATATACAAAGATATTAAACTAAATTTCGAAGCATACTTTGACACAAGTAATTACGACGAAAATAATTTATTTGGTATTGTTCCTCAGAACAAAAAGGTTCATGGTTTATTTAAAGACGAAATGGGAGGGCGAATCATTCATGAATTTGTAGGATTGCGTTCAAAATTGTACTGTATCAAAACAGAACACAATGAAATTAAAAAAGCTAAAGGAACGAAAAAGGCAGTTGTGAAAAAACTTAATTTAAAAAATTATAGTGACGTTTTGCATAATAATACATGCATTAGAAAAAAGAACATGATATTTAAATCTCTTAAACATCAAATATTTACTCAATCTATTGACAAAGTAGCACTGTCTGCAAATGATGATAAAAGAATAGTAATGAAAAATAAAGTATCAACTCTGTCGTGGGGACATAAGTCAACTTTGTTGTAAATATTCTAACATGTATTCAATAATGTATTTAATTTTTAAGTTTTCAATAGTTATTGTCTCTTAAAAGAAGAAATGTAATGTAGGTAACAGTATTTAATAAAAGGTACATAAAATAACAAATGTGTTTCAATTTCATATAACTCCTCAAACGTTATAATATCTATACCTACCTATAAAATACCTATGTAACCTTACACCGCTGTTTCCGTTAACAGTTGACAAATAATTATTTTTAATAAAATCATAATGGTCATCATATTATTCAACAAGTTCAAACTTGCTATAAAACGAACGTTGCAATAATATATTACAATTTAGCTGAATTGCTTAATTTGCAAGTACTCGTATAGAAACTGTTTCATATCTTCGTTAGTCGTCGGTTGGAAGGGACACGAGTTAATAAGTTAAGAGTTCGGTTTTCAGTGCTTAAAGAAAATGTCGACTCCAGTACATAAAACCAGTTTTTTAGTCATTGGGGCAGCTAAAGTGCCTAAATACAACATCAAATTAGAAATAATGAAATACGACGAAAAACCAAATCATATAGAATATAGAAGTGTAGTGAAGACAAATTATGCAGTGTACGAAGATGATGACATCGTGTTGCATTCAGTGCAAAACACTTTGTATCATGTGTCACGACAACTCGGCGAGCGAGCGAACCTCGAAGTCCTCGATCAGGTAATTAGCAAACAATCTTAGTTTCACAAACATTTTTTCGAGGATCGTATTTGATAGCTGTATAATTTTTGCTGATTCTTTACTATTGCGTAAGTGGGGTAGGGAGTATTTATCTTTATAAAGTTATTTTCATTTGTTACAGTTATTCGAAAACCTGAAGGCGGACGTTGAGGAAGTGCCGAACTCTACAGAGACGAGAGGAGATCAATAAATTTATATTTTAAAAAGTGAGCATACGTATTATAAACTTAACAATTTTATAATAAGTTAATATTTCAGAGAATTTTAAATATTTAAATTATGTATTCTTTACAGATAACATCATCATGACTACTGCTGCCAATACACTAAGTGTGCTGTCCCCAGAATTTTATAACAATCAAGAAGACCCAGTTTTATCCTTCGGGGATAATTATCCTGAACTGCGATTTAAAGTGCAAGAAGTTAAAGAGAAAAAGAATACGAGAAAAGTATCAAAAATCAAGTTACAAAATAAAAGAAATAAAACGAAAACCACTGGATTGCCGCTCTCTTATATAAAATCGAGAGGTGTAAAGAAAGGAAATCGCTTAATTAAAATAAAAGTGTATGATATAAGCGGTGCGCACTCAGCGGTCGAGGGGCTGGACGTAGCCGGCGCGGGCGCAGATAGCGAGGACGACGCCGTGCTGAGCGCGCAGTACGTGGTGGTGCATCCCTTCGATTCCATATTAGATGAAACCGAAAGTTTAATCAATAAAATATCCAAAACATTAAATAGTCATAATGATGTGTAAATATTTAAGTTTAATAATAAATTGTAAAGTACCTTAATATTGCATTTTATTCTTTAATCAAAATATAAATCTAATTAAAAATACATACGTATCTAAAATGCATACTTATTATTTACCATTTAGATAAAATAAAACAAAATTAACTTCATTTATTTTTTTTATTTAAAAAAATCAAATTGATACATATTATTCTCATAATACCACTTTTTTATACAAAGTACATTTTTTAGAGCACATTCTTTTAAATGCATCAAACAATTATAACTAAAAATATTTTTACAAAATTTTTGATGAAGATTTAATATATTAGGACAGCCTTTATTCCCAACATCCACTATTTGACAATCTTGGCATAGTTTCTCAATCCATTTAACTTTTTCTTCTCCTTTAACTAAAATTTGCTTTTCTCTTAAATACGGTTTTATAACTCTTTTGAATTCCCTAGGATCAATATGTCCTTCACTCCAGTAAATACCACGATGTTTTTCTATCCATGCCACATGTTTCTTTTCTTCTGTTGTTAGTTTCGTAAATGGAAAAGGAGATTTTATAAAAAATACTCGAGAGTGTTCCTCATTAGCTAAAGCAAATACCTTTATTATAAAATCATTTTTAAGGGTTTTAAAACCTTGAACGTCAACAATAAGTATGTTTTTCATGATATTTTCTTAACTGTATTACTCAAAGGTTTGTATTCCACTATGCAATCATTAAAAATTAAACAGTATGCTGAAGTTTGGTCAGGAATTTCTTTGTTACTTTCTAATTCCACTCGAACGTCGACTACTGGTCCAGATTTTATTCCATCGTTTTGTCTTGAACAATCAATTACAAATAATGGCGCGAATTCTTTAAATTGTTTAAGACTTAAAAGCGGTTCTACTCTGTTACGGTCGTAATAAGACTGCTGAAATCTAACATATTGTTCATATAATAACGCTATCCTGTCATCTGAAAAATTCACATTAAGACTTTCATAGGGAAAATATGTGGAATTAAGATAAACTTTTACATCACGTAAGTCACAATGATCAAATTGAGACATGTCAGCTGTTCTACTATTTTTCCGATTTGTCTGTAAAGCTATAACAACATAACGTGGCTTCTCTATTTGCGAAGATGTTTTGATAGACCATGTATGCTTTGTAGTCTTTGGTAACAAAGGATATTCATATAAATCCCAGTTCCGGAATGCTACCTGGAGAGGTCTGTCATTATCTAATAATCGAAGTAGATTAATCCTTTCTTTATCTGATACCTTTACATGCGGAACGCGCCAAACAATTTTATGTATAACAATATCCTCTACAAAATCGTTAGTACTAAGTGTCAAGGCGTTAAGATTTGTATTACTGCGTAGTAAAATAAGTTCATGTTTACAGTTAATAATAACTTTCTTATAATCTTCCGCGAATCCTAAAATGACGCTAAGTGGAATGGATGCAGAAAAGTTTCCACTTTGAGTATTTTTCGTTCCTTCAATATCCCAACCTCAAGCCTTAGAAATTCGCGATTCGCTTTCATTCATAGATAGCAAAGATTTTAACGTGGTCGTTATACCTGCATTTTTCACTTTGTCTATTTCAATTCCGTTTAATTCGTAACGAATATCTTGAAATAAGTACATAAGTGGATTGTTAGTAAAACTCACGCTAGTTACTCTTTTGTTAGTTTCTCTATTTAAAACACTAACAGAACCTTCCAGATACAATGTACTTGCAGATGGTAAAACGTACAAGTCTTGTTGATTTATCGGAATTCTAATTTCATCATTTCTGTTAAAACTAGTAACATATGGCTTATACGAGTGAAACTCGATTCCATCGATGCTGTTATCAAAGTGTGGTGAGCTAGTAATGTTTAAAATGTTCATTTTAACAATCCTATACTTTTCAGGAATGTTCTATTCTCTTTAGTTAATTTAGGTAATCTTCTTTTTAACGTCTTTTGCAACTTCTTAGGTGTTTCTATGTGGGTTGTACAACGAGAACTGGGGATTTTGCTTTGAGAACTCAAGTATTTATTATGTTCATAATTAATCATTTTCTCTTAAGTTGAATATAAAGTTGAACTTCTTCACCTCTTAAATTGATTAACTTATTATCGGCATCTAATAACCTTATATTTATGCAGTTAATCGTATTTTGGTTCACTGGAAAATATATTATATTTTTTGGTATTTCTATGATTCTATAACCAGGCGGCACATTAGGTGCAAATTCGTAAACTATATGGCTAGATTTTCCGTTAATAAATGATCCGCTTACAATATCACATTCGACCCTCACTACTGTCGTAGACAGAATGTTCACTGGTGACTGTGATTCGTGTAATATATTTGCCTTAAGAATTTTCTTTTCGAATCCTAAAAGAGTTGCAAGTGTATTCGGTTTCTCAAAATTTATATCTTTAGAGCAAAAAATTGAAGTTTTTAGAGTATTGTTATTACACTGTAATTTCAAAATTGTGTCTTTAATATTACTGGTTAAATAATCTTCAATGTCTTGTAGTTCATAAGTTCCTTCCGGTAACTCTATTATTTCATTTTCACCATAGTAAAATTTATTATTTTTAGCGCATATATTTGGAAAAGAATTAAAAGTACAAAAATGAAGTAATGCACATTCATATTCGCCTTCTAATTGCAAAGAAGGTGAATAATTTGTTGATAATACAGGCTGATTTCCGGTTATGGACAGAGTGAAAGACATATTGTAAATGATAAAAATTACGTAAATGTTCATATTTTATATCAATCTTTACGGTTCCAAAAATTTCGTAAATATTCGAGACATAAGTGACCACAATTTACTGTATTGTATGTTTGATATTTTGTATAGTTATAAAATATGAATGAATGAATGAATGAATGAATGAATGAATGAATGAATGAAAACTCTTTATTGCACTTATAATGTACACAGGCGAACTTAATGCTACAAAGCATTTTCTTCCAGCTAACCTTTGGTAGTCGAGAGCAGGCTAAGGGTAGTGTCGCTAAACAGCGATAAACAATTATTGAGTTAAAAATAAATCAAAAATAAAATAAAAGGAAAGGGGTAAAATTTAATAATTAATTTTAATAACAGTAATATACCTACATAAAGAGAATATACTATATATTAAATATACCTACATATAATACATACTAAAATAATATAATATACATATTATATACCTATATATAACAACATAAATAAATATAAAATAGAATAATCAGTCATTCACACTGCTTTTGTAAGAAGTATTCAGACACACGCGATTTGAAGACATCTATTGACGGAGCCTCCCTAATCTCGACCGGCAAACCGTTCCAGAGTTTTGCTGCTGCACAAGTAAATGATTTGGCAAAATATTCCGTACGGCATTGGGGGGTAGATAAAAATTTATTATAATTTTTGCGGGGTGCACCACTGACGAATGATTTATACTCAAAACACTCACTCAGATATTTTGGAGACCAGTCGTTGTGAAGAATGTTGTATAGCGTAGTGAGCACGTGTAGATTTCTTCTGTTACGTATGTTAAGCCACTTTAGCTGAGTCCGGTAGTGAGACACATGGTCATATTTGCGTATTCCAAAGATAAAACGTATACACAGATTTTGTAACCGTTCTAGTTTATTTAAAAGAGTTTCCGTAATATCCGTGTAACAGACGTCAGCATAATCTAGAATGGGAAGTAACAAAGAAACAGCTAAGGTGATCCGAGTGGGCAGCGGAAGAAAATTTTGCAGGCGTTTCAGTGAGTGAAAAGAGCCAAAAACCCTCTGACTAACCTTCGCAACATGAGCAGTCCAGGATAAGTCATGTGTAATAAGCAGCCCAAGGTTTTTTACTGTCTTACAGTACGGGAGAGGTAAGCCATTAAAAGTCACCGGCGGTAAGGTGTCCATATTGATTAGTGAGATGTTTCTGGGGCTGCCAACCAATATTATCTGTGTTTTCGCAGGATTGACCAGTAACCCGTGCTGTTCCGTCCAAATCCTGATATTGTCGAGATCCAGTGACAGTTTCCTTATGGATGGTATTAGATCGGATTTCGTAGAGGTTATGTATAACTGAAGATCATCAGCATACAGCAATAAGCGATCATTATTAAGATACTTAATTAATTCTGAAGGTGGTTTCAAATCTCCAAAGCTGTCAAAATATTCGCAATAATTATTAAGTTTAACATAGGCTACCCAATGAGTTCCAGCATTCGTTGACTTATCTAGGTTTATTATACCACATTCTTTATTTCTCGGCGTCTTGGGTAATTTATCCCTCATATAAACACCTCTGAAATACGGTATATCTCTTGCATTTTCTTTAATATCAAAATTTGTTAGAGCACGATTAGGAAGCCATTTGTTTAGTTTTTTTGGTTACTTATAAATAGTCCATTGCCTTTTTTATAAGGTTTAATGTAAAGACCTTTTCCTATTGATAATGACTCTATAGCTGTATTATGTCGTTCAGTTTCACGCAGGTTTTGCTGGTTTGATTTGTAATCGTTGATAGTTTTCGCAATACCTGCTGCTCCACCGGCTAAGGTTCCTAACGCAGATAATCCAGCGAAAATGGGAATCAAAGGAAGAATACCTCCAGTTTTTGGAAGTGGTATCACTCGTGGTAGACGAACACTATTTTTAGAAAATATTTTTTTTGCTGCTGCATAGGCTAATTTAATAGCCGACATTTTATTGCAGGGCTTTGCTTTTTTAAGGTTAGCACGAATCTTAGAAAGGAATGCTTTGAAACTCTTTAACCCTGCACCTGACTTAACTTTAGCTTTCATAACTTTATTGACTAGCCAGGAAGCAAGTTTTTCGCCTCGACCAGCATCTTTTGAACGCAATCTTTGTTGCGCCATTTCTTGTAATAGTAAATCTGCTTTATGACGATTTTGTAAGTCTGTATAGTTAGAATAAGCTATGTCGTGCTGTTTACAAGCCTCGTCTAATTTGTTTACTCCTTTATCTCCTCTTAATAAACGTTTCTCTAATTTTGTACCAGGCCCACAATAATTATAGCCAGGTAAATGTAACTCAAAAGGTAAATTATTTATGACGCTATTCAGAAGACCTTCCCCGTTCATTACTAGATATAATATAGCAAAATACTATCAAACTACTGCCTTTATATCAATCCAACTATTTTCATTGTGAGGGAAGCCTAACCATTTAACAAACATTCTGTTATTCTTTTTTTTCAGGACCTTTTCAATTAGATACACATTAGGATGACTTGTTTTTTGCAACTCTTGCTCATAAAAGCATCCTAATATAGGTTGTTTCTTAGCATCTTCTATGTAGTATGTTACAGGTGTAGAATTTATAACGTGCTTAATTTGAAATAATTCCGTTGACCAATTTGGGGTATAACCCTTTTCAAAACAAGTTTTATGTTTACTGATTCTTACATAATCCCCTACATTAAATTTTACTTTTCTTGTAGGAGATTTAAGCTGCACTTTCTTAATATTTTCCATGACCAATGTTTCATTGGAAGAGTTAACATCTTTAGGTTTAAACTTTGTAATGCGATGCTTTGATGCATTATAATCTTTAATTACACTGTCCAATGGAACTCCAATCCATTTATAACTACCATGATAACTAAAATATTTATGCAATTTATTTTTCAAAGTCCTTATTAATCTTTCAACAATAGAAGCTTTCGTAACTGAGTAGGTTGAATAATGATTAATATTAAATAAAGAAAGAACATTTTTAAAATCTTCATTATAAAATTCTGTTCCCATGTCAGTTTGCAAGTTATGTGGATGTCTTTTAGATTTTAGAAGAACATTTTTAAAAGCAAGTGCAACCTCAAATTTAGTTTTTCTTTTTATTGGAACTCCCCAAGCAAATTTAGAAAAACAATCAATTATTACCAAAATATATTTGAAACCCCTATTATATTTTTGAATATTTTGAAAATCAATTAAGTCAGCTTGCCATAAATCATCGATGCCTTTCAATATAACATGTCTTCTATAAAATTTTCTTCTCGCTGCCTTGTGGATCTCGTTCACTATAGCCTGTTTTATCATTATGATGTAATTTTGTTATATTGTCTATCTCCTTTCTAGTGTAAAATTCATATATTAACTGATCTCTAAATCTAAGGAGCTCTTTTTTTATAGTATGGCTAACAATTTCTTCAACATTTTTTTTGTTACATAAATCTTTAACAATTGTATCTACATAATCTTTATTAACCGCGTGATCCGGTTCAGTAGGATTTTTTATTCCTTTCAATATTCCTTCTTTTATATCGAAACTACCATTATCTGATTTTAATACCTTTTCACTAAAATCAAAGATATCTGTCAATCTTAATCTTTTATGCACATGGTGCCCAAATTTGTCAACGTTCATTTTTGTACAACCTTCACAATCGGCAATTAAAATACAAATGAAATATTTTTTTTGAAGAAATTAGTTTTATTGCTTAACAATGCCACCTTCTTTCAGTTCTTCTATAATAGATATGATTTCATTGTTAACTCCAGTATTACCAGCTTCACGTGATGCAATTAAAAGCTTTAGTCTTTCAACTAATTCGTTAGGATCATTCCAATAAACGTAATCTGTACTGTTTTTCCGCCTTTTCAATACCGTAAGTCCTTTTCCTTTTGGCATACTGCTGTTGGTACTTGTTGAATCAGCTCGTAATTTGAATAAGTGTTTTATAATATGCAAATATTTCATTCCTTTATTACTCTTAATTGGCTTGTTGCGATCAAAATCTCGTCTGTGAGCATTTGTATCTAATAGCATGGTTTTATAATGCATCAAATCTTCTTTAGTAACTAAAGACATGTCAGGTTTCTTTTTAAAAATCAATTCCTTTATACCAGGTGTACTTTTATATTTATGCTCTGCAATACTTATAAAACCATGTTCATCAACAATAACTGCAGCTGAACCCATTTTAAGCTGTCCACGTTCATTTCTCACACCATAAGGTACATCTTCAAATCGAGATGATGACAATGACCAACTTGACACATTACTTGGTTTATTTTTTTTATCTAGAAGTGAGTCAGTCGATTTAAACGAGTCACCAGACGTATTCAACCTTTCCTGATTAATATCGACATCTGACTCCTCGTCATCTTCAGATTCTTCCTCATCATCTTCAGTTACCTCCTCATTTTCAACTTCAGGCTTATTTTCATATTCATCCTCATATTCATATTCCTCATCAGCATCTTGCGGTATTTCATTAGTTTTTTGTTTTTTAATGGACATCTCCGAATTGTAGTCTGATTCAAGGTTTGGAATTGTGATTTCTGGATTTTTTGTTTTTATTAATTGGTTTAGTGAGCCAGTAACGGGCTTAAAGATCTTTTGAAGAGCATCATCGTTTTCAATCTCTATATCACGCATCTTTCTAACCTTCTTTTTGATTACTTCAGCAGCATCAACAATTTGCCTTTTTAATTTCTGTTCCATTTTGGTAGTAAGCAATGGTCAAGTACCCAGAATAGCGTTATTTGAAATGATTTTTTTCAAAAAGATACTGTTTATATATGAATGGATATTGCAGTACACAGTAATATTACATGATTTTACTCAAATATAATAAAGGTGTCGAATTTATTTCTATAGCAACCATTATTTTTAGTACAATCTTTGTTTATCACTAAATAATTATATGGATTGGACCAAATTTTAGAACACATGTAACGAAAATCTGACCAATTCATATCAGTGTTAACATGCTCATCATATACATGTTTCAAATTTGTATCATCTTGCTTAAAAAGGACTATTAAGTTTGCATTATCTCTAACAAGTTGTTTCGGAATTTTGCTATAAGTTTGATTCAAATAAAAACTGTCAATATGTTTGTGCCTACCCATAGCAAAGTAATCGCGTATATTGCTTTGATTTTCACATGCTACATCGTCAAATATTATTATAGAGTTAGATTTAGCATCTTGCGGACTCAAAACTTCCTCGTTGTCTCGATATTTTGCAAAATTAACATCAGGTACGTGGTGCAAAACGTTTTCTAAGAAAACGTACTTCGGTTGATATAGAGTTTTAGAATAAACATAAACATTTTTGTATCGTAACCCGTTTTTGTGTAAAAGAAGCCCTACCATCAAATTAGTTTTTCCACAATTTGATGGACCACATATTATACATCGAATTGTATTCGGAAAAAGTTTTCCATGACGACAATTCGTATTACTTTTTAAGTCAGGACAAATGTTATCGAAATTCAACTTAATTTTTTGCTTAACAAACTTCATTTTATCAATTCTCATACATAAATGATTATATTCAGTCAGAGCACTTGTATTTAAGGCATTCAACTTCTAACAGGACTAAAACGGTTATTGTCAAGGGAATAAGAGGGCCTTTGAACACGTTTTCGTTAACATCAAATTATGGAAATAACAGTCAATGTACGTTCGAGTAAGTCTGTTTATTTAACGGAATCAACTGCAATAATTGAGCATTTCAATCGCATTTTGATCAACGGAACAAACAGGGACTATTAAACGGGTTAGCGTTATCATCAACGGTATGGGAATAACAGTGATTATTGGGCTATTAAATCACTTTCAATTGATCGAACAGCGTGAGATCAATTGTAAGGAAAGTGATTTAGAATGCCCAATAATCACCTACTGTCTTTACTTTTGCGCCACCCAGTATAAGAGAAATTATTGAAAAGGCAGAAGATTTTTGGAAAAAAATTATATTTCCTAAACTATTAGCCTAAACAAACAATATATATAATAATAACTTCATCTTCAAGTACCGAACGCGCAAAGAAAGCCACAAGATGCAATTTTTGTAAAAAATTGGGACACAGCATGAAAGATTGCCGTAAACGTAAAAGAGTACTCGAATCCAATGGCAACCGGGACGAAAATCAAACCAAAACCGAACCCCTCGCTACTTCTTCGGTTTCGAAGCTGGTTTGCTACGGATGTGGCACTCCGGGAGTCTACAGGAGCAACTGCAAAATTTGTACCAACAAGCCTGATGACAAAACTATAAATAAAGGTAGTTTGGGTTTCTGTGCGATGAATGTGCACATAGAAAGATATTCAAGACCCATGGTTTACCTAAAAGTAAACGATTTGGAAGGAAAAGCTAATGTAGACACATGTGCAAAAGTTAGCGTTGCCTCGCATGAACTATATAGATTGCTCCACGCAAAATGACACTCATTTAACGAGGAAAAGGTGACTATTACCTTGGCGGACGGAATCGCTAAAAAGTAAAATGTTTTAACATTTGAGGCAATGGTTGAACTATATGGTCGTAAAATCAAGACAAACTTCCTTGTCCTTCTTGAATCTTACGAAAGTCGAACATTGCTGGGAATTGATTTCCTACAAAAAGCTGGTATTGTCCTGAATATAGCACAATTCACGTGGTATTACATTGAAAACCCTGGACAAGAATTTGAATTGTAGCAAAAGAAATTCGTCGTGTTCAATGACCAGTACGACAAGACTTCTACAAGTAAGGGTCCGATAGCGAAAGTAGGCATGGCACCAATAAGCATAGAGCGGGCGAAGAAACATCCAAGGGAACCCAGTGAAGCTGAAGAGAAAGGTCCTATAGTTGCTGTACCCAAAGAGAATGCACGCACTGCCTATAAGCTCATCCCTATTGCCTCCAAAAATAAATTGCACCAAGGCAAAGCTGTTATTTGACGGATACTCACCGCGAATGGAGTTTATGATGCAAGATGCTATTCGAAGCGTCGAAGAAGCTGACATCAACCTATCTGAATATACCATAACAT